>MU712205.1:31766-63920 GCA_026770625.1 Nicotiana glauca | reverse complement strand
TATTCCTCTGTTATACGGGCGGGCTCCCGACTTCAATCTTCAACTTAAAATGTATTCCTCTGTTATACGGGCAGGCTCCCGGCTTCAATCTTCAACTTAAAATATATTCCTCTGTTATACGGGCGGGCTCCTGACTTCAATCTTCAACTTGAAATGTATTCCTTGGTTATACGGGCGGGCTCCCGACTTCAATCTTTAACTTAAAATGTATTCCTTTGTTATACGGGCGGGCTCCCGACTTCAACCTTCAACTTGAAATATATTCCTCTATTATACGGGCGGGCTCTCAACTTCAATCTTCAACTTACAATGTATTCCTCTGTTATACGGGAGGGCTCCCGACTTCAATCTTTAACTTGAAATGTATTCCTCTGTTATACGGGCGGGCTCCCGACTTCAATCTTCAAATTAAAATGTATTCCTCTGTTATACGGGCGGGCTCCCGACTTCAATCTTCAAATTAAAATGTATTCCTCTGTTATACGGGCGGGCTCCAGACTTCAATCTTCATCCTTTTGTTCTGTCTGCTGGGCTACAACTTCCTTCCTTAAAACTTGTTGTTTTCCTCATTTCAAACTGCTGGGGATAACACTGGTTCAAAGACCACTTCCCTTAAGACTGGTGTTATCTTTCTTCTTCTCCAAGTGGATACCTGACTTCCAGAAAATTTTCAAAATGAAAGGAAAATTTTCTGCCCCAGTTTGATAATGTTCCTTGTGGCATGCCTTTCCGCCATCAATCCTTTTTCCTTTACCTGCTTCAAATCAAAGAAAATTTGTTAGTTTAAAATGTGGTTAGGGGTTTTGCCACTCCTGCTGGGGATGGTCTTTCCCTTTCTCCTTTCCTTCTCTGCGTTCCATTACGCTATCAAAGCTTGCTTGGGATGATATTATCTTCTGGGGATGATATTCCTCCTGTCCTTACAACGGCACAGCCGATAACTTCCGACCTTCTTGATGATTCCTTTTCCACCAATTTTCCCCAAAATCCTAGACCAATCCCTTATTTTGGTCTTGTAACAAACATATTTCTCGTTCCATTGTATTATCTTGGGACCGTCCCATCCGCATTTTTATTTTGCACCATCTTGGAAACTGGTAGTAAGCTCTAAAAATCCTTCTAAAAAAACAAACTACTTATTGAAAAATCTCAAACAAAAGAAATGAAATGATGATTTCAAAAGGTAGAATAGAAAAATCTTTCTGAACAACTGCTGGGGAAAGAAAAGGAAAGAACTTATCTGGATGGTGTACCCGATCCCAATGATCATGTCGTGCATTCCGGATTCAACAACCCAGTCTATTTATATCAATCAATCTTTCAGGTGGCCCAACTTTGCATTTCAAAGGCCCCGTAATCCAACTCTTTTGCGAATCCGCATCTTTGTTCTGCTTGTTGCCTCGATGAGCCCTTTATGTCAACCTTATCCCATTCGTCCCCTTTTTAACATCCTTGTCACCTTATAGTTCCCTTTGAGGGGTTTTCACTAATAAGACTCTCTCATTTCTCTCAACTGACGTCGCCCTATGGTGCCCGTGAAGGTTTTCACCGATAAGACTCTCTCATTTTATTTCTCTCAACTTCCGTCGCCTTATGGTGTCTGTGAAGGTTTTCACCGATAAGACTCTCTCATTTTATTTTATTTTTTTTCAGCTGGGGATTAGAGTGTTGCCGATAAGACTCTCTATGCTGAGGATTCTTTGGCTATCAACTCTCTTCAGCTTATGATCCTCTTTCTACTAGGGATTAGATTGTTATTCCCGACTTCTATTCGCTTGACTTGGTACTTATCAAATACTGATCGGGAGGTCTTTTTGGACATCAGTTGGGGATTGAAATTCTTGGTATAATGTCTTAAAAGACAAAAGGTATCAAGAATTTTAAAATAACTTTGATGGCTAAAATATTATAACTCTTGGAATCAAATTTCTTTTTCGAAATTTAAAAACATAACTTCTGCCCCAGTTTTATTGCTTGGGGATCTTTTGACTTTTATTACACTATGACCGAGCCGTGAGGCGCCTACGTATCCTCTTTGAGGAATCAGTTCGAACGTAGTTCACACCGATTCCTTTGTTTTTTTTTGTGACTTTTCTTTTGTTTTGTTGTCATTTCCTTTTCTCTTTTTTTTTTCTTTCATTTTTTTCAATTTTATTACCGATTCCAAGAGAGGGGTATGAACGAATAAATAAGACTCAAAAGGGGAGACAAAGGTTAAAGTGTTTGGATAGAAGAATAAATTTCCTCCGTCATTTCATTCTCCGATAAATGCCAAGTACAAACAAACAAACAAACAAAAATTACAATCAAAGAAATCATACATAATATCTCTTGACTGCATCAGAATTGATAGCTATGTCGATACATCTTCCTTCGACATCTGTCAAGCATAAAGCGCCATTGAATAGCATTCTGGTCACAATAAATGGTCCTTGCCAATTCGGGGCGAACTTGCCCTTTGCTTCGGACTGATGTGGAAGGATCCGCTTCAACACTTGATGCCCTACTTCAAATTTCCTGAGACGCACCTTCTTATTGTATGCTCTTGCTATCCTCTTTTGATATAATTGGCCATGACACACTGCTACCAATCTCTTTTCATCAATCAAGCTCAATTGCTCCAATCGGGCTTTGACCCACTCATTGTCATCAATCTCAGCCTCAGCGACAATCCGGAGAGACGGAATTTCAACTTCTGCCGGTATCACTGCTTCAGTTCCGTGTACCAACAAATAAGGAGTTGCACCTACTGAAGTACGAATAGTAGTGCGGTAACCCAACAATGCAAATGGTAACTTTTCATGCCATTGTCTGGACCCTTCTACCATTTTCTTCAATATCTTCTTTATATTCTTCTTGGCTGCATCAACCGCTCCATTTTCTTTGGGACGATATGGGGTGGAATTTCGGTGTGTAATCTTAAACTGTTGACTTACTTCTTTCATCAAATTGCTGTAAGATTAGCACCATTATCCGTGATTATCACCTTTGGGATCCCAAATCTACAAATGATATGGGAATGAACAAAATCTACCACTGCCTTTTTGGTTACCGACTTGAAAGTTTTAGCTTCACCCTACTTGGTGAAATAGTCGATGGTTACCAGAATGAACCTATGACAGTTCGAAGCTGCCGGCTTGATGGGTCCAATGACATCTATTCCCCATGCAACAAAGGGCCATGGTGCTGACATTGTGTGTAATTCTTTCGGCGGAGAATGAATCAGATCTCCATATATCTGGCATTGGTGGCATTTATGCACAAAACTGATACAATCTCGCTTCATAGTGAGCCAATAATACCCTACTCGAAGAATCTTCTTCGCCAATACATATCCGCTTATATGGGGCCCACAAACTCCAGAATGTACCTCTGCCATAACTGTCGCGGCTTGACTAGCATCTATACATCTCAGCAACCCCAAGTTCGGTGTTCTTTTGTACAACACTCCTCCACTAAGGAAAAATCCATTTGCCAATCGCTGAATGGCTCTCTTCTGATCTCTGGTGGCCTGCTCTGGGTATATCCCCATCCCGAGGTACTCCTTGACGTCTTAGAACCATGGCTCGCCATCCATTTCTTCCTCTATCATGTTACAATAAGCATGCTGATCATGAACCTGAATATGCAGCGAGTCAACATGAATTTTTTCTAGGTGATGCAACATTGATGCTAAGGTAGCCAAAGCATCGGCAACCTCATTATGAACTCTTGGGATATGCTTAAATTCCACCGACCGAAAATGTTGACATAGATCGTGCAAACATTGTCGATATAGTATGAGCTTCAGATTTCGTATTTACCATTCTCCTTTAATTTGATGTACCAGGAGGTCTGAGTCTCCCAAGACTAAAACATCATGGACATCCATATCCACAGCTAACCGTAAGCCCAAAATGCATGCTTCATACTCAGCCAAGTTGTTGGTACAATAGAAACATAGCTGAGCCGTAACAGGATAATGATGTCCTGTTTCAGAAATAAGTACCGCTCCTATTCCAACTCCCTTCGCATTTGCAACCCCATCAAAGAAAAGCTTCTACCCTGGTTCCTCAATCAACTCCAGCTCGTCGACATGCATCACTTCTTCATCAGCAAAATACGTCCTTAATGGCTCGTATTCTTCATCAACCGGATTCTCAGTCAAGTGATCGTCCAATGCTTGGGCTTTCATTGCCGTCCTCGTCACATAGACGATGTCGAATTCCGTGAGCAATATTTGCCATTTCGCGAATCTCCCTGTGGTCATAGGCTTCTGGAAAATATACTTCAATGGGTCTAGACGAGATACGGGGTAAGTAGTATAAGATGTCAAATAATTTTTCAACTTCTGTGCCACCCAAGTTAGGGCGCAACATGTCTTCTCAAGTTGAGTGTACTTAACCTCATAAACTGTAAACTTCTTGCTGAGGTAGTAGATAGCCTGCTCCTTCCTTCCTGTGATGTCGTGTTGCACTAGTACACAACCAAATGAATTCTCCAGGACCGTTAGATAAAGAATTAGTGGTCTCCCTGGCTCGGGTGGAACCAGCACATATGGATTTGATGAATACCCCTTGATTTGATCAAATGCCTCCTGATATTCTGTCATCCATACTACTGCAGCATCTTTCTTCAGTAGCCGAAAAATGGGTTCACAAGTCACCTTGAGTTGAGCGATAAACCTGCTAATATAATTTAACCTTCCCAATAGACTCATTACTTCTGTTTTGTTCTTCGGCGGTGACAATTCTTGGATGGACTTGATCTTTGACGGGTCCGACTCAATGCCTCGCCGACTAACTATGAATCCCAGCAGCTTTCCAGATGGAACACCAAATGAACATTTGGCAGGGTTGAGCTTAATATCGTACCTTCGAAGTCTCTTAAAAAACTTCCTTAGGTCTCCTACGTGTTCTGCCTGACGCTTGGATTTTATAATCACATCATCCATGTATACCTCAATCTCTTTATGTATCATATCATGAAACACAGTAGTCATTGCCCTCATGTATGTTGCTCCAGCATTCTTCAAACCAAATGGCATTACCCGATAGCAATAAGTTCCCCATGGTGTGATGAAAGCCGTTTTCTCTACCTCTTCCTCATCCATCAAAATCTGATGACACCCAGCATAGCAATCCACAAAAGATCCGATCTCACGTTTGGCACAATTATCAATCAAGATATGGATGTTGGGTAATGGAAAGTTATCCTTTGGGCTTGCCTTGTTCAAATTGCGATAATCAACACACACCCTGATCTTCCCATCTTTCTTCGGCACTGGAACCACATTAGCCAACCAATCAGGATATCTAGTGACCCGAATAACCTTTGCATTCAGCTGCTTGGTTACTTCTTCCTTAATCTTCACACTCATGTCTGTTTTGAACTTTCTCAATTTCTGCTTGACGGGAGGGTATGCCGGGTCAGTGGGTAACTTGTGAACCACTAAATCGGTACTCAAACCCGGCATGTCATCGTATGACCATGCAAAAACATCCTTGAACTCAACACGTGCTTTGATTAATTATTCCCTGATGTTCGGTTCAATGTGGATGCTTATTTTAGTTTCCCGAATGTCATCCGCATCCCCCAGATTAATGGCTTCCGTGTCATTTAAGTTGGGCTTGACTTTCTCTTCGAATTGGCTTAACTCTCTGTTAATTTCCTCGAAGACTTCATCCTCATCGTATTCCGACTCATCATCATATTCTACCTCTTGCATTACCAGTTCGGAATTAGATTGATTTTTTAGACTAGGTTGAAGATCCGTCGTGCATGCCATGTCATTGAGACCTGTATAAAGAGAACTGTTCAGAAAATGAAAAAAAAACAAAATTAAAATAAAATAAAGAGTAAAGAAGAAACTTTCATTGATTGAAGTACGGGATAACAAGGTTTCACACTTTTGATGAGTACAAAATAAAAGAAAACTGGATTAAAACCCTGGAATAATCTAGCTAAACATGAAGGAAAAATCAAAGCCTACTACCAAAACTCCCTCCGCATGGGCAGAGGAGTAGCCATCTAATTGTTGACCTTGGCCTTAGGCCCTACAAACTGCACATCTGCCTTGCTGGATCGTTCCCCAGCTTCTACCATGTTGAATTCTGCGAATAATCTTTCAAAACCTTCATCTAAATCTCCATTTATACCAATCAGTGGCCCTGTAACCTTGGACAACAATTGCCTTTCGACGCTCGGCCTGACAAAAGATCGGGACAGGCGTGGGATTGGCTTGGGAAGGACCCATGCCCTCTTCTTCATCTTCTTGGCCCGTCGCACATCCACCACTGTAGGCTTGAACCCTAACCCAAATATATCTAGATTCTTGGCCAAAGAAATCGGTTGAATAATACCCTGAAGATCAACCCCCAAACCTTTGCCTGGCATAAACCCGTTCTTTAACATCTTCGAGGCCACCATGACAGTTGCAGCCGCTATTCTGGGAAGTGGGATGCTTCTACCCTCAGGAACTTTTTCCACTGAAACTGTATCGAAAACCTGGTAAACCCACGGCCCCTTGTCATCGTCAGTCTCTATGAAGGGTATGATGGCATTACTTACGGCGCATGTGTTGTCTTCCCCATGCATTACGATCTCTTGTCTATCCCACTCGAACTTGACCATCTGATGTAATGTAGAAGGTACTTCTTTGGCGATGTGGATCCATGGTCGCCCCTGTGAGCACGTGATTTTTGCCTCACATGAATTACTCCCACAAAATCAAAACAAAAATTATCTGTTTTATTGTGTGCATTTTTGTAAAATTTTTGTGATATTTTTAGTAATTGTTTGCGTTTATGTGTGCATGTTTATTTGTTTAAATCAAAAAATACAAAAATATGTCGCACTTGCATTTTAAGATTTAATTGTACAATTAGGAGTAATTAAGTTTGTTTTACAAAAATAAAAAATCACAAAAATATGTATTTTTGCATTTTTAGCATTTAATGTCCAATTGTGTGATTTTTGTTTAATTAGTGGGATAATTGTTAGTAGGAGTTAATTAGTTATTTTTGATAACTCAATTAGGTCTTATAATTTAATTTAGGACCTTTAAGTGTTAATTTTGGAGCAAATAAATGAAAAGAGAGAAAAAAATATGAAAGGAAAATCGGATTGGGCCTCTTATCCTAATTTGAATTAACCTGGCCCAAATGTCTTACAAATCCAACCCAAAACCCACCGGGTCAACCCGACCCGGTCTGCCCCATAACCTAAACCCCAGCCCCCCTTTCATTTTACCCCTTACCAGCCAAAAAACCCTAGGAGACCCCCTCCCAAGCTGCCAAACCCTAAACCACCCTCGTCCCCCTCGCGAAACCAGTCGACCACCCAACGTCCATGAACGATCTCACCCTCCAGCAGCCATAACAACCATCGTCTCCAAGCCAAATGACCACATGTTGCTTCATCTTCTCATCCCAAATGACCACCAGTTTGTCGACCAGCAACCAAGCAACCACCAGCCTCCTCGTCGCCCACCCCACCTGAAGCGGCATCCAGCCATAAACAACCACCAGCTTCTCCATCACGCACAGCCCAGCCAGCCTCCCATTTCTGCTTCTGCCCGTCTCCAGCTCGACGAAACAGCCTCACTCCAGCCCTCGTCGTCGTTCTCCTCCAGCTCGTCGTCACCTTCACGTGAACCACCTATAACTATCCACCATCTCCTCCTCGTCTTCTCTTCGACCACAGACGAACGACCAACTCCAAACGACCCCAACGACCACTACTTCCTCTTCATCCTCTAACACCATCACTCACCAGCAAATCAACCGAAACCATGGGTATCTGGTGTCCGTGGATTCATACATGAACTTGCAGCTTGCAAATGTAGAAGAATACATTGACGGACGACGATGTTGTTGATTTCATTTAAAGTCGTTTAAAGTTTGCTTCATTTCGGTTTAATTGGAAAGCAATTCAGTTTTATCTATTTCCCATTTTTAACTTGTTGCTTGATTTTTGTGGTGATAGGCATGATGTTCATCCATTTCTGTGTATTTGATAATTGGAAAACTAGATAATTAGAATTGCTATAGTTCATGAGTTGATATTAATTGATTCTTGTGTTTTGGGATATATAAATTCAGGTATTCCTGTAATAGTTTGGTGTTTTTTGGTTCAAATGGTTTCATTTTGTGTATTGTTTGTTTCACTTCTCTTTGTTGTTCGTCATATGAATTCAGTTTGCATTTCGATTCAGTTAATTGCGATTCATACTGTTTCAACTTGTTCAGTTTGTTGATTCATCATACTATTGGATTCTTGCTCATTCATTTCTCTCTAAGTTAACCAGGATTGGTTCCCAATATGGTTAGCTTATTCCCTTTGATCCGATGCTGTATGATTCAATCTGAGTTCACGGGATTTATTGGTTGAATTTGATTAGGAATTTGGTTATAGCTGTAGTGATTTTGGTGTCTAACTAGGAATCAGTTTGCGTCAGTTGATAGTTTTGTTACAGATTGAAGGTTTGGGGGCAGAACAGTAATTTCAGGGGTAATATAGGAATTGAAAACTTGAAGAATTATTTAATTTGAGTGCTTTGTCCACTAAGCACTAATAATATTAAAATAAGGCATTGTTTAATACATAGTGGGGAAAAAGACATAGTGGTATGGGGAGGTGTTAAAAGAAGTAATTAAATATGTTACCCATGCTAGGAATTAATTAATAGAGTGGGACAAATGGTAGTGGGGAACAAAACATAATGGGGAGGTAAAGGGATTGATTAAACAAATAGGCACCCATAATTTGGAATTAAAAATGACACAAGACACTTAGTAGTGGGGTGTAAGAGAACATTATGGGCAGATGTGTTTTCCTATTATGGGATAGAGGGCCGGTTTTGGGATATAAATAGAGGGGGAGGCAGTCAGTTCAAGGGTTCTTCTCTTGGAACATCTTAGAAAGAATTGAACTAACAATACAAGGAGGACGAAAAATAGAGAGAGTTTAGACTGGTTTCTGAACTCTAAAAATCATTTTCTCAGAAAGTTTAAGGAGTCAATTAGTTCAACTAATACTGTTTAATTGAAAACTAAAAGAGAGCTCCAGCTTTAACTGTCAAGTTATATTTTCGAGTTCATCTTTTGGTTGCTGGTAATTCTGCTTGGTATTTCTGGTTTTATACCTGGGTTTCTGGTGTTGGTGTTGCTATTTGGTATCTTTGAAATTGCTACTGGTTTTCCTGGGATTTATTCTGCTGGGTTCTCTATCTGTTGCTGGTTGTTGCTGGTTGTTGTATACTACTGTTGTGCTGATCACTCCTGTTTCTTCTTCTATTGCCTATTGCCAGGTACACTTTCAAATCAACACTGATGTAGCTGTGAGATGTAAAAGTGAAATGAAATTCTAGGGTGGTTGATGAATTAGTGCTGTACCTATAGTTTAATAGATATGTGATAAGTATTTGTATAGTCTAGTTTCATGACTCAATAAGAATGCATAGTGTAGTTTTGTAGTTAACTGGAACTGTTTGGTTTTAAACTACAGTTTGTAGTTGTCAACTGTAGATTAAATGTAGTTAGTTGTGTAATTTGTATAATGAACAAATAGTTAATGGATTGGGTACTTAGACATCATCTTTAATTAGTGTTTGTATTTAAGACAGATTTTAGGACTGTGTACTCTAACGGATTAGTGATTCGTCATTCTCCCCAGTGCAAAGTAGCCTTAATTATTTAGCTAGTTCTACCAAGAATCTGATTCCATTAGGCAGTATATAGGCCAGTGCTTGAATCCATGTTAATAACATCTTCTAGTAGTTAATTCCATTGGTCTCAATCATCTAAAAATGTTAGTTTAAATCAACTTGGAGAATGGTTAGTTTGTTCTTTTTTTTTTAACATTTTGTCAATCTCGTATGCATATTATAATTTCAGCTTTAGTAGTTCCCTTATAGAATAAGGCACGAAACAATTTTCCATTTTTTGCAAGTTCGAGTGCAATTTTCCGTTAGCATCTATTGTAATCTGATAACTAATAAGAGGCCCGAACTTGTCAAGCATGTAAATTAATTAGGACCTTTTTCTTCTTTCATTTTTAGAGACGGACAAAAAATAGAAATGTAGTCACTTTAGGATGATCCTTTTAAAATAAACGAGATGAGCCACGCCAAATAGAACGCACAAGCTGTGGGGCCCTCAATAAATGGATATAATAATTGTATAGACTTCGGGATCGGCCGCTTAGTAAATTTCATGGTCTTTTCCCAAAAAATAACAACGCGTTAGTCTCTTTAGGTGCGTACTTTAAATAACCTTACCTTCTTAAACTCGGGTGCACATTTATGAGACCTAAATCCAAATCTCAACGAAATCGAAATGTGTCGATAATCACGGGTGCATTGATTGTGACGTGGTTCGAGATGCATTTCCATGACGTTGTAATTCTTTTAAAAATAATGAATGAGAAGAGCCTCGACAAACAAAAATACATAAACTGCGGGGCCCTCTCTACGCGTTTTTACTTAGACTTCGGGAAGGGCCGTTTAGCAAAATTTCACGGCCTTACCCAAAATAATGGTACGCTAGTCGCTCTAGGCGCGCCTTTAATAAATTACTTTCTTAAATTCGGGTGCACATTTATGTGATCAAAATCCAAATCTCAACGGAGTTGAAATGTGTCGATAACCACGGGTACATTGATGTGACGTGGTTCGAGATACGCTTTCACAACGTTGCAATTCTCTGTTAAAATAATAATAATAATAATAATAAAAGCGGTGAAGAGTTAAAACTTGCATATAAGTTCATAATTGTTAAAATCAGATAAATAGGCAAATGTGACAGTTGAGCGACCGTGCTAGAACCACGGAACTCGGGAATGCCTAACACCTTCTCCCGGGTTAGCAGAATTCCTTATCCGGATTTCTGGTTTGCAGACCGTTAAACAGAGTCATTCTTGTCCTCGATTCGGGATTAAACCGGTGACTTGGGACACCCTAAATCTCCCAAGTGGCGACTCTGAAATAAATAAACAAATCCCGTTTCGATTGTCCTTTAATTGGAAAAACTCCCTTACCACTCTGCGCCCCTGCGGGCGTGGGGAAAAAGGAGGTGCGACAGCTGTGGCGACTCTGCCGGGGGCACAACTTCCTGAACCACTGGTTCAGGGTTAGAAATTCGAGCTTGTGATAAATTGTTGTATTTTGGCTTTATTATCTGATATTTTCGTATGATCTGTGCTTAATGTGCAAAATGATGTTTTTTACTGCTTTGATATTATTTGAACTGTACATATAAACTATGCCGAAACCTGTCTCTTCGCACCTCCGGGGATGTGCTTACTGGTTGAGACTCCCTATTCTGTTAGTGTCATTCCTTGGAATAAGAAAAAGGCCAGAGAAATTACAAAGCCCGACAATCTCGCGGGTCCCCAGTACATAGCCCCCTCCTCGACTCGAGTTGTCCGCTCGGGTACACAGTCTAGAACACAAACCCAGGTTCTGAACTTAGAAAAACTTGACTTCATGTCGGATCCCTTATAGGAACGTTTATTTTTCATCATGTTGCATTTGACTTAGGGGCTTCAACACAGGGGTTGGGCCCGTCTAGGAAAAGCAACCTGAAATGAAAAAGACCATCCGACTGCATCTTGTTTGTTTTGCGCATTTATTTGCTTCAGACCTGCATGCTGACCGGCTTGTGAAATCGGGAATTTTGAAAAATTGTGAAAAAGAAAAAATAGCAGTGTAGAGAGATAACTACTCATTTTTAGAAAAAAGCAATGTCCAAGTAATGTCTAAACTCTGCCGGAATTTTGATTTTTGAAAAAAAATAAATAAAGGAGTTTTACTTAAAAAACAAAGAGTCTTGTTTTAACTTATTTTCCTAGACAGAACTACGCTGGTTTGATTCTCACTGGATGTGAGATACGTAGGCAACCCTCGTCGGGTCCAACCTCCCCTTTTTAAAAAATAGCCAAAAATGTCAAATTTTAATTTTGTTATAAATAAGTCGGGTGATGCCATTTTATCAAAAATAGCCGAATGTTCCCGAAATAGACGCTGGAAGGATGACTTCGCATAAACATCAACCCTTGTTTTTTTTTAGATTTTCGGTCGGTTGACCCACACAGCCTTAGAATCTTCGCTTCCGAGGCGCTGAAAGGCCATGATTGCAAATGTCGGGTTTTCTATTTTGAAAAACAAGAAAAAGAGTCATAAATAAGTTGGTGGTGCTGTTGTGTCGAATATAGCCGAATGTTCCCGAAAGGGACGCCAGAAGGCTAACTTGGCATAAACGGCCACTTTTGGTCATTTTTTAAGATTTTGATCGGTTAGCCAACACAGCCTTAAAATCTTCGTCCCCGAGGTGCTGAACGGCCGTGTTTGCAAAACTAGGTCTTTTGTTTTAATTTGAAAAAAAGGGAAAAGAGTCAGTAGTCAAGAGAATACCGTTTGGATTTTTTGTCAAAATAAGCCGATCCAGCTTCGGCGGTGTCGTAAACAGTTCTTGCCAAGATAGCCTTAGAGTATCTTTCAGTTGTCGAAAGGCTATTTCGTAAAAAATGGACAAGTTTGTAAAATAATCCTTTCCCGCCTCAAAATTTATGTGAAATTGGGAAGGGGCCATGATTGCAAAAACAACCATTTGGTTAAAATTGGCAGATAGGGAAGGAATTTGTCAGTTTGTTTTTAAGTTTGTATTTCTTAGAGTAGGTGGGTTGTTCGAATTTCGGATCTGTATTTCGTCAAAGCATAAGCCTGTTAGTTTGGTCGGCTTTAAAACTTTTGTTTGAAATCAAAGTTTGTTTTATTATGAAAAAACTGAAGAAAAAAATGAATGTGTTTTATTGTTTTTTGCCTTTTATCTGCCCGGACTACGCAAGGTCTGATTCATGCGGGGTCATGATACATAGGAAATCTCCATAAGATTTGACCATAACTATATATGTATATATAAAAAATGGAAAAAAAAGAGAAAAGAAGTAAGTAAAAATATTGATAATAATAAAGACTGACTGAGCCCATTCTAACATGTTTTATTTTGAATTGTAAAGTAAGTTGAGGGTGTTGGTTTGTGGCAAGAGGACAACGCAAGATCCCCGAAAGATGGTACAGGAGGAAATAACCCAAAGATTGAAAAGCTTAGAACAACGGTTGAAAACACGCAAGGGTTGGCAGGTCAAAAGAGTGTTGCTTTCAAAGATCTATGTTTGTTCCCTGATGTCCACTTGCTGCCTGGTTTTAAGATTCCCAAATTTGAAAAGTACGATGGACATGGACATCCCATAGCCCACTTGAAAAGGTATTGCAATCAACTAAGGAGTCTGGGAAGAAATGAAGAATTGCTAATAGCTTATTTTGGGGAAAGCCTTACGGGAGTAGCATCTGAATGGTTTTTGGACCAAGACGCATCTCGCTGGTACGTCTAGGAGGACATGACACAGGCCTTTGTCAAACAATTCCAATACAACATCGACACTGCCCCAGACCGCATTTTCCTTTCAATTCTGAAGAAGAAACCAAGTGAAAGTTTCAGGGAATATGCCCTTAAATGGAGAGAGCAAGCAGCTCAAGCTAAGCCACCCATGGATGACCACGAGTTAATCACTGTCTTCCTTCCGGCTCTAGAGCCGGATTACTTTCAGAACTTGATGTTCGCGGTTGGTAATTCCTTCTTGGAGGTAATCAAAATGGGAGAAATGGTAGAGAACGGTCTTAAGACAGGCAGAATTATAAGTTAAACAGCTCTCAAGGATGCAGCTCGGGCTGTCCAACTTGAATCTTGTGACGTAAATGAGAGGGATGAAGAAGTCATGATGACATCAGAGTCAAGAAGAGGTCCCAAAATAACACCTCGACGGTATGCGCTGCCTCGATAGGTTTTCCATAACTCCCCTGAGCATTATTACCCACCTCAGAACCCACTATACTCAGTTGATCCACCTCAGTATGTTGTCTAGTCATCAAATCATCCAAGAAAACGGGCACGGGTGTCACAAAATCTCCACCAGCCTCCGCGGAATTTCCAAGTGCCTTATAACCCATATCCAAGCCAGGGATATAGAAGGGAGCAGAAGCTGAAAGATAATTTTACACCAATAGGAGAGTCATGTGCAAGCTTATTTGAGAAGTTAAAACAACATGACATGATTGCACCCATTCCTCCAAATCATGTGGACCCACGTGCAAGAAGCTTTGACCCATCTAAAAGGTGTGAATACCATTCCAATGCCCAGTGGCATGATGTGGAAAGTTGTCGGGATCTGAAAAGGGAAATAGAAAGAATGATCCAGGAAAAGTTGATTGTGATTCAAGACATTGACACCCAGAATATCACGCTGAATCCTTTACATGTACATGATGATGCACATTTTGTGGGGATGATGCCTGGTGACATGGGGTACGAGAATCCACTCAGGAATTTGCCGGCTAAAATCGGAAAAGGCTATAGTGATTCTGATAATCAGATTTGTGGATAAATGTCAGGCTTATCAATTGGAGAGTCATGCAAGAAGGAATCTTGGTGGCTTATTTTGTTGTCATTTCTGTTGTCCAGGTTATTTCAGGGTTGTAATCTGGATATTGTCTTGTAAATCAAACCCTTCTATGATTTTGTTTTATCCAGTTCATTTGATCGTAGTGTCTCGTTAGTGTTGTCTAGGTTTGTCCTGAAGGTTGTATTCTAGTTTATTGTGTTTGTTTTGTTGAACAAACTCTTTTTCGTCTGTCTAACGCAATTCTTCGTCTCCCATTATTTCTAGTCATTTTTCTTTGGTTTAAGTCTTTCTTCTTTATAGTTCTTTTTCTGTCAACTCTAGTAACATGGCATGCGCACATAATTTTTGCCTAATCTTAAGAAGTTAATCATGAAGCAATTGGAAGATGATCGGGGCATTAGAGGGACAACATATTGAAATCATTTGAAGCCCGAGTAATGTGAAATTAGGGCAAGTAAAACATAAAGAAAACCGTAAAAGGCAAGCTAGCCAAATTGACAGGGGTCGTTCATGATATTGAAAATGAGAGTGTTGCCCAGCAGTACGTTAAAATGACAAATGAAAAGGTGAATGTGCGGATATGGCACAATCATAAGATATGGCGAATGTGAATCGTGTTGTTTGTGCCTGGCCTGTTTTGAAGATTGGAATGACTGAGGCATTTTATTCTGCTATCTAAACACTTTATCATTCGTTAACCCTTTGAGACTTATTTTATTTCTTTCATACCCCTCCTTCGGAATTAGTAGCAAAGACTAGAAACACAAACATGGGAGATAAAGAAAAAGAAAAGAAAAAAGAAGAAGGAAAAGAAAACAGCAAAAGCAACAAAAAAAAAGAGAAGAAAAATAAATGAAAAGGAAAACTAGAACAACGAGGAATTGGGAACTATGTTTGACCTGATTCCTCAGAGAGGATACGTAGGCGCCTCACGGCTCGGTCATAGTGTAAATAAAAATAAAAAAATCCCCAAGCAAGAAACTGGGGCACAAAATTGTGTTTATTACAAATAAATCTAGGTCCGAAGGTTGTAAATTTTGAACCCAAAATTGATTTATTTTGAGCCTTCAAATACCCTTTCTTTCTAGCCCTATCCAAAGCCCACATTACGTTCCAAAGAAAGACCTTTTGACCAGTCTTCATAAGATGTCAAGTCAGGCAAATGAGAGAGTCCTATCAGAACATAACACTCTGATCCCTAGCAGAAAAGACTCTGACCCCTAGCAGAAAATAAATATGAGAGAGTTTTAGTGGTAACACCCCCAATCCCCAGCTGAAAAGTAATACAAATGAGAGAGTCTTATCGGTGAAAACCTTCACAGGCACCATAAGGCGATGAAAGCTGAGAGAAAATCCAAAATGAGATAGGCTTGATAGTGAAGACCTTCGGGCACTACAAGTTGAATAAGGGTGAGAATCAGATGGGGAAGCACAAAACGAAGATCTTGAAAGACGATTGACGACGGAGGATAGGCCACATGTTCATGTAATGACAATTAGAGTTAATATCCGCGTTTGATAGGTTTTTATTTCATAGTTTTCCTTATTAGAGAGTCCACTTTTTTCACTCAGTTTTTTTATTTTTCCTTTTATCTTTCTCCTTTCATCGAAAAATTCCCCAACAGAGTCTGTTTGGTCAAAACAAGTGAGAAATGACTTCAAAATCTGCCATCAGCTTTCCAATTAGGCAAGGCGAGATCTGATTGGTACACTCAAGTGGTATAAGTCAGGAGGGAACAAGCTCAAGGTCAGTGTCAAAAAGGATATTTCCCAACAAGAGGAGAATTGACAAAGGGAATGGGTCGGTATCGAGGAGGATATCCCCAGCAAAAGCTAAGGTTATAGACCTCAATGCCAAGGCCAGTGGACAAATCAAAGAACAATACGGAGAGCGATGAGCATAATTAGAAATGCACATGAGACTCAAGGGTCGGGAAATGCCAGTTCCCCAGATATGCCACAAAAGAAAGGGGGATATCCCCAACAGAAAAGGTATTTCCAGTGACACGGATGAATGAAGAAAGGGGTTCAGCAGTAAAACATGCAAGATCCTCAAGCAGAGTCAACCATCATAGGAAATGTGGGGGAGGTCAATGGTTGAGAGTTTTTGTAAATAAAAATCCTCGAGAAGGTCAATGGCAGGGAAGTCGTTCTAAGACAACCAAGAATCTCATCCCCAGCAAATAACATCATCCCCAACAAGTTTTGATAGCGTAATGGAATGCAGAGCAGGGAAGGAGAGAAGGAGAACCATCCCCGCAGGAGTATCACAACCAACCACCGCATTTTAAACTAACAAATTTTCTTTGATTTGAAGCAGGAAAAAGGAAATGGCATGAATGGCAGAAAGGCATGCCACGAGGAAGATTATCAAACTGGGGCAGAAAATTTTCCTTTCATTTGGAAAAATTTTCTGGAGGTCAGGTATCCACTTGGGGAAGAAGAAAAATAACACCAGGGAAGTAGGTTTAGAACCAGCGTTATCCCCAGCAGTGTTGAAAGAAAGAAAACAACAAGTTTTAATGAAAGGAGTTGTATCCCCAGAGGACAAAACAAAAAGGATGAAACTTGTGTTCAGAAAAAGCAAGAAGCCAGTGTCATCCCCAACAGCGTTATCCTCAATAGTGTTAACCCTCAGCTGATAACATTTTTATCCCCAGCAGTGTTGAGAGAAAATAAAAGTTGAAGAAAGTAGTTTTGAAAAAACAAATTAAAAAAAGAAGGTGAAGAAAGGAGATTTCCCCAGCAGTATTATCCCCAGCAGGTAAGTAATTAATTCTCCAGCAGTGTTATCCCCAGCAGTTTCGAGGGAAGACAACACGAGTTTAGTTTTAAAGAAAGCAGTTCTGGAAGAAAGATAGTTCAAGTAAGAAGGAAATGGTTGCAAAGAGAAACAATGGCAACACGAGTGCAGTTTTTAAGTTGTTGAAATCGGGAGCCAGCCCATAGAACGGAGGCGTTACCTTTTTAACTTATTGAAGTCGGGAGCCCGCCCGTAGAACGGAGGCGTTACCTTTTTGTTTTGTTGAAATCAGGTACCCACTTGAGGAAGAAGGAAGATAACACAAGTTCTAAGGGAATGAGGAAAGCATTCCCAGCAAGAAGGTCACAACCGACCATCATTTTCAAAATCTGACAAAAATTTTCTTTGTATGTAACAGGAAAAAAGCAGTGCAAATTTTATCCTAAGATAAAAAATCTTATTCTGATGAATTATTTCTCCTAAGATAAAAATCTTAGTCTGATGAATTGTTTCTCCTAAGATGAAAAAATCTTAGTCTGATGAATTATTTCTCATAAGATAAAAATCTTAGTCTGATGAATTATTTCTCCTAAGATAAAAATCTTTGTCTGATGAATTATTTCTCCTAAGATAAAAATCTTTGTCTGATGAATTGTTTCTCCTAAGATGAAAAAATCTTTGTCTGATGAATTATTTCTCCTAAGATAAAAATCTTAGTCTGATGAATTATTTCTCCTAAGATAAAAATCTTAGTCTGATGAATTGTGTCTCCTAAGATAAAAATCTTAGTCTGATGAATTGTTTCTCCTGAGATAAAAATCTTAGTCTGACGAATTGCTTCTCCTGAGATAAAAATCTTAGTCTGATGAATTGCTTCTCCTGAGATAAAAATCTTAGTCTGATGAATTATTTCTCCTAAGATAAAAATCTTAGTACGATGATTTGTTTCTCCTAAGATAAAAATCTTAGTCTGATGAATTCTTTCTCCTAAGAAAAACATCTTAGTCTAATGAATTGTTTCTCCTAAGATGAAACATCTTAGTCTGATGAATTGTTTCTCCTAAGATAAAAATCTTAGTATGATGAATTGTTTCTCCTAAGATGAAAAAATCTTAGTCTGATGAATTTTTCTCAAAGATAAAATGTTTTAGAAAATAAGAAGTCATATGGGAAGACTTAGAAAATATAACAACAAAGAAGTGAAGGCAACGGCCGGAAAGACCCAGATAGATAACAAAAGGGGAAGGCAAGAATTGAAAAATTGCAGATAAGATAACAAGAAGTAGTGAACGCAATAGTTGGGAAGTTACAGATAAAATAATAAAAAATGAAAGGCAACAAGTAGAGGGTTTCAGATAAAACGATAAAATGGGCCTAGTCTGATGAATTATCTCCTAGAGTCAAAATCTTAGTCTGATGAATCCTTCTCCTAAGATATCAAAATCTCAATCCGATGAATTTTTCTCCTGAGATCACGCAAAAATTGGACCTAGTCTGATGAATTATCTAATAGAGTCAAAATTTTAGTCTATTGAATTTTTTCACCAAAGATGGTAATCATTTCAGTCTTTAAATTTCAAGTTTTGAAGTCGGGAGCCCGCCCGTATAACAGAGGAATACATTTCAGTCTTTAAATTTCAAGTTTTGAAGTCGGGAGCCCGCCCGTATAACAGAGGAATACATTTCAGTCTTTACATTTTATAACACAAAAATGGACATAGTCTGATGAATTATCTCCTAGAGTCAAAATCTCAATCCGATGAATCTTTCTCCTGAGATCACGCAAAAATGGACCTAGTCTTGTGAATTATCTCCTAGAGTCAAAATCTTAGTGTGATGAATTTTTCTCCTAAGATAACAGAAGAAATCTCAGTCTGTTGAAACTTTCACTTGAGAGGAATACATTTCAGTCTTTACATTTTAAATTAAGTGATCACAAAAATTGGACCTAGTTTGATGAATTATCTCCTAGAGTCAAAATCTCAGTCCGATGAATCTTTCTCCTGAGATCACGCAAAAATGGACCTAGTCTGATGAATTATCTCCTAGAGTCAAAATCTTAGTCTGATGAAATTTTCTCCTAAGATAACAGAAGAAATCTCAGTCTGTTGAAACTTTCAACTGAGAGGAATACATTTCAGTCTTTACATTTTAAAATAAGTGATCACAAAAATTGGACCTTGTCTGATGAATTATCTCGTAGAGTCAAAATCTCAGTCCGATGAATCTTTCTCCTTAGATCACGCAAAAATGGACCTAGTCTGATGAATTATCTCCTAGAGTCAAAATCTTAGTCTGATGAATCTTTCTCCAAAGATAATAGTAGAAATCTCAGTCTGTTGAAACTTTCGCCTAAGAGGAATCATTTCAGTCTTTAAAGTTCTAGTTTTTAAGTTGGGAGCCCGCCCGTATAACAGAGGAATACATTTCAGTCTTTACATTTTAAATTAAGTGATCACAAAAATTGGACCTAGTCTGAGGAATTATCTCCTAGAGTCAAAATCTCAGTCCGATGAATCTTTCTCCTGAGATCACACAAAAATGGACCTAGTCTGATGAATTATCTCCTAGAGTCAAAATCTTAGTCAAATGAAAATTTTCTCCTAAGATAACAGAAGAAATCTTAGTATGTTGAAACTTTCACCTGAGAGGAATACATTTCAGTCTTTACATTTTAAATTAAGTGATCACAAAAATTGGACCTAGTCTGATGAATTATCTCCTAGAGTCAAATTCTCAGTCCAATGAATCTTTCTCCTGAGATCACGCAAAAATGGACCTAGTCTAATGAATTATCTCCTAGAGTCAAAATCTTAGTCTGATGAATTTTTCTCCTAAGATAACAGAAGAAATCTCAGTCTGTTGAAACTTTCACCTAAGAGGAATACATTTCAGTCTTTACATTTTAAATTAAGTGATCACAAAAATTGGACCTAGTCTGATGAATTATCTCCTAGAGTCCAAATCTCAGTCCGATGAATCTTTCTCCTAAGATCACGCAAAAATGGACCTAGTCTGATGAATTATCTCCTAGAGTCAAAATCTTAGTCTAATGAATCTTTCTCCTAAGATAACAGAAGAAATCTCAGTCTGTTGAAACTTTCACCTGAGAGGAATCATTTCAGTCATTAAAGTTCAAGTTTGAAGTCGGGAGCCCGCCCGTATAACAGAGGAATACATTTCAGTCTTTACATTTTAAAACAACAAAATAGACCTAGTCTGATGAATTATCTCCTAGAGTCAAAATCTCAGTCCGATGAATCTTTCTCCTGAGATCACGCAAAAATGAACCTAGTCTGATGAATTATCTCCTAGAGTAAAAATCTTAGTCTGATGAATCTTTCTCCTAAGATAACAGAAGAAATCTCAGTCGGTTGAAACTTTCACCTGAGAGGAATCATTTCAGTCTTTGAAGTTCATGTTTTGAAGTCGGGAGTCCGCCCGTATAACAGAGGAATACATTTCAGTCTTTACATTTTAAAACAACAAAATGGACTTAGTCTGATGAATTATCTCCTAGAGTGAAAATCTCAGTCCGATGAATCTTTCTCCTGAGATCACACAAAAATGGACCTAGTTTGATGAATTATCTCCTAGAGTCAAAATCTTAGTCTGATGAATCTTTCTCCTAAGACAATAGAAGAAATCTCAATCTGTTGAAACTTTCACCTAAGAGGAATCATTTCGGTCTTTAAAGTTCAAGTTTTGATGCCGGGAGCCCGCCCGTATAATAGAGGAATACATTTTAGTCTTTACATTTCAAGTCTTGAAGTTAGTAACCCACCGAGAGATCGGAAGGTTACAATAGAAAATCCCCAGCATAAATTCAAAATCAGAAATCAGAAGGAAGGCAACAATGGTCGGCTCAAGCTTCAAAGAAAAAATAATTTGAAGCTCAGGAAGAAAGCAGTACAAGTTCGGCAATTAAGAGAAGCCGACGAGCCAAGTCAAAAGGAAGATACATCCGACAAAGCGCAAGCCGACAAGAAACACAGGAAAGAGCAACTTTAAGAGCTAGATGAGATTTTGTAATTCATTGACTAGTTTAGTCTAGCTTCTTATTTTCTGTTTAGCACAGTGTAATAAGGAGGTCGGTGAGCAGTAGCAACAACAGCAACGACAGTAACAGCAAAAGCACAATTCCACGATAGTCGCAGCTACCAAAACTTCCCGAACTACATTGACCAGATTCCCTTTTATCTAGGGATATGTAGGAGACCTTTCGAAGCAAAGGTTCGGTCAAATCCTTTCGAAAAATGCTTCAAACGGAGTAGTCAAAAGGGCAAAAATCGCTCGTATCATCTCACTTTATTTTTTTACGAAAACTCTTCGTGTTTTCGGGCAAAGAGGGGCACCTGTGAGCACGTGATTTTTGCCTCACATGAATTAATCCCACAAAATCAAAACAAAAATTGTCTATTTTATTGTGTGCATTTTTGTGAATTTTTCGTGATATTTTTAGTAATTGTTTGCATTTATGTGTGCATGTTTATTTGTTTAAATCAAAAAATACAAAAATATGTCGCACTTGCATTTTAAGATTTAATTGTACAATTAGGAGTAATTAAGTTTGTTTTACAAAAATGAAAAATCACAAAAATATGTATTTTTGCATTTTTAGCATTTAATATCCAATTGTGTGATTTTTGTTTAATTAGTGGGATAATTGTTAGTAGGAGTTAATTAGTTATTTTTGATAACTCAATTAGGTCTTGCAATTTAATTTAGGACCTTTAAGTGTTAATTTTGGAGCAAATAAACGAAAAGAGAGCAAAAAATATGAAAGGAAAATTGGATTCGGCCTCTTATCCTAATTTGAATTAACCTGGCCCAAGTGTCTTACAAATCCAACCCAAAACCCACCGGGGCAACTCGACCCGGTCTGCCCCATAACCTAAACCCCAGCCCCCCTCTTTCATTTTACCCCTTACCAGCTAAAAAACCACAGGAGACCCCCTCCCAAGCTGCCAAACCCTAAACCACCCTCGTCCCCCCCGCGAAACCAGTCGACCACCCGACGTCCATGAACGATCTCACCCTCCAACAGCCATAACAACCATCGTCTCCAAGCCAAACGACTGCCTGTTGCTTCATCTTCTCATCCTAAATGACCACCAGTTCGTCGACCAGCAACCAAGCGACCACCAGCCTCCTCGTCGCCCACCCCACCTGAAGCAGCGTCCAGCCATAAACAACCACCAGCTCCTCCATCACGCACAGCCCAGCACGCCTCCTGTTTCTACTTCTGCCCGTCTCCAGCTCGACGAAACATCCTCACTCCAGCCCACGTCGTCGTTCTCCTCCAGCTCCTCGTCACCTTCACGTGAACCACCTATAACCAGCCACCATCTCCTCCCCGTCTTCTCTTTGACCACAGACGAACGACCAGCTCCAAACGACCCCAACGACCACTGCTTCCTCTTCATCCTCTAACACCTTCACTCACCAGCAAATCAACCGAAACCATGTGTATTTGGTCTCCGTGGATTCATACATGAACTTGCAGCTTGCAAATGCAGAAGAATACATTGACGGACGACGATGTTGTTGATTTTGTTTAAAGTCGTTTAAAGTTTGCTTCATTTCAATTTAATTGGAAAGCAATTCAGGTTTATCTATTTCCCATTTTTAACTTGTTGCTTGATTTTTGTGGTGATAGGCATGATGTTCATCCATTTCTATGTATTTGATAATTGGAAAACTAGATAATTAGAATTGCTAGAGTTCATGAGTTGATATTAATTGATGCTTGTGTTTTGGGCTGTATAAATTCAGGTATTCCTGGATCAGTTTGGTGTTTTTTGGTTCAAATTGTTTCATTTTGTGTATTGTTTGTTTCCCTTCTCTTGGTTGTTCGTCATATGAATTCAGTTTGCATTTCGATTCAGTTAATTGCGATTCATACTATTTCAACTTGTTCAGTTTGTTGATTCATCATACTATTGGATTCTTGCTCATTCATTTGTGTCTAAGTTAACCAGGATTGGTTCCCAATATGGTTAGCTTATTCCCTTTGATGCGGTACTGTATGATTCAATCTGAGTTCATGGGATTTATTGGTTGAATTTGATTAGGAATTTAGTTATAGCTGTAGTGATTTGATGTCTAATTAGGAATCAGTTTTGGTCAGTTGATAGTTTTGTTACAGATTGAAGGTTTGGGGGCAGAACACTAATTTTAGGGGTAATATAGGAATTAAAAACTTGAAGAATTATTTAACTTGAGTGCTCTGTCCACTAAGCACTAATAATATTAAAATAAGATATTATTTAATATATAGTGGGGAACAAGACATAGTGGTATGGGGAGGTGTTAAAAGAAGTAATTAAATATGTTACCCATGCTAGGAATTAATTAATAGAGTGGGACAAATGGTAGTGGGGAACAAAACATAATGGGGAGGTAAAGGGATTGATTAAACAAATAGGCACCCATAATTTGGAATTAAAAATGACACAAGACACTTAGTAGTGGGGTGTAAGAGAATATTATGGGCAGACGTGTTTTCCTTTTATGGGATAGAGGGCCAGTTTTGGGATATAAATAGAGAGGGAGGCAGTCAGTTTAAGGGGTCTTCTCTTGGAACATCTTAGAAAGAATAGAACTGATGATACTAGGAGGATGAAAAATAGAGAGAGTTTAGACTGGTTTTTGAACTCTAAAAATCATTTTCTGAGAAAGTTTAAGGAGTCAATTAGTTCAACTAATAATGTTTAATTGAAAACTAAAAGAGAGCTCCAACTTTGTTTCTGGTAATTCTTCTTGGTATTTTTGGTTTTATACCTGGGTTTCTGGTGTTGGTGTTGCTGTTTGGTATCTTTGAAATTGCTACTGGTTTTCCTGGGATTTATTCTATTTGGTTCTCTATCTTTTGCTGGTTGTTGTTGTTGTTGTATACTACAGCTGTGCTGATCATTCCTGTTTCTTCTTCTATTGCCTATTGCCAGATACACTTTCGAATCAACACCGATGTAGCTGTGAGATGTAAAAGTGAAATGAAATGCTAGGTTGATTGATGAATTAGTGTTGTACCTATAGTTTAATAGATATGTGATAAGTATTTGTATAGTCTAGTTTCATGACTCAATAAGAATGCATGGTGTAGTTTTGTACTTAACTGGAACTGTTTGGTTTTAAACTACAATTTGTAGTTGTCAATTATAGATTAGATGTAGTTAGTTGTGTAATTTGTATAATGAACAAATAATTAATGGATTGGGTACCTAGACTTCATCTTTAACTAGTGTTTGTATTTAAGTCAGATTTTAGGACTATGTACTCTAATGGATTAGTGATTTGTCATTCTCCCCAGTGCAGTGTAGCCTTAATTATTTAGCTAGTTCTACCAAGAATCTGATTCCATTAGGCAGTATATAGGCCAATGCTTGAATCCATGTTAATAACATCTTCTAGTAGTTAATTCCATTACTCTCAATCATCTAAAAATGTTAGTTTAAATCAACTTGGAGAATGGTTAGTTTGTTCTTTTTTTAAACATTTTGTCAATCTCTTATGCATATTATAATTTTAGCTTTAGTAGTTCGCTTATAGAATAAGGCACGGAGCAATTTTCCATTTTTTGCGAGTTCGAGTGCAATTTTCCGTTAGCATCTATTGTAATCTGATAACTAATAAGAGGCCCGAACTTGTCAAGCATGTAAACTAATTAGGACCTTTTTCTTCTTTCATTTTTAGAGACGGACGAAAAATAGAAATGTAGTCACTTTAGGATGATCCTTTTAAAATAAACGAGATGAGCCTCGCCAAATCAAACGCACAAGCTGCGGGGCCCTCAATAAATGGATATAATAATTGTATAGACTTCGGGATCGGCCGCTTAGTGAATTTCACGGCCTTTTCCCAAAAAATAACAACGCGTTAGTCTCTTTAGGGGCATACTTTAAATAACTGTACCTTCTTAAACTCGGGTGCACATTTATGTGACCAAAATCCAAATCTCAACGAAGTCGAAATGTGTCGATAATCACGGGTACATTGATTGTGACGTGGTTCGAGATGCATTTCCATGACGTTGTAATTCTTTTAATAATAATGAATGAGACGAGCCTCGACAAACAAAAATACATAAACTGCGGGGCCCTCTATACGCGTTTTTACTTAGACTTCGGGATGGGCCATTTTGCAAAATTTCACGGTCTTACCCAAAATAATGGTACGCTAGTCGCTCTAGGCGCGCCTTTAATAAATTACTTTCTTAAATTCGGGTGCACATTTATGTGACCCAAATCCAAATCTTAACGGAGTTGAAATGTGTCGATAAACACGGGTACATTGATGTGACTTGGTTCGAGATACGCTTTCACAACGTTGAAATTCTCTGTTAAAATAATAATAATAATAATAAAGCGGTGAAGAGTTAAAACTTGCATATAAGTTCATAATTGTTAAAATCAGATAAATAAGCCGAATGTGATAGTTGAGCGACCGTGCTAGAACCACGAAACTCGAGAATGCCTAACACCTTCTCCCGGGTTAACAGAATTCCTTATCCGGATTTCTGGTTCACGGACTGTTAAACAGAGTCATTCTTTTCCTCGATTCGGAATTACACCGGTGACTTGGGACACCCTAAATCTCCCAAGTGGCGACTCTAAAATAAATAAACAAATCCCGTTTCGATTGTCCTTTAATTTGAAAAACTCCCTTACCCTTCTGCGCCCCTGCGGGCACGAGGAAAAAAGAGGTGCGACAGACCCAACAGAAGATTATACGATACTGCAACGTCTAATACCTGAAACTCCATGGTAAACTCGACTGGGCCAATTGTCAATTCAAGTATGATGTCACCCACTGTGTCCGTACCACCACCATCAAACCCTCGAACGCAGATGTTGTTCTTGTGAATTCTGTCGTTAGCAACCTTCAGCTTGTTCAAGGTGGACAACGAGCAAATATTGGCACTGGACCCATTATCGATCAATACTCGAGTAACTACTGAGTCTTCACATTTCACGGTCAAATAGAGAGCTCTATTATGCTCTATACCTTCCACGGGCAACTCATCGTCAGAAAATGTCACCCGGTTCACCTCAAAAATTTTTGTTTGCTATTTTTTCTAGATGGTTGACATAGATCTTATCCGACACATGGGCTTCATTCAGAATTTTCATCAATGCCCGGCGGTGCTCATCTGAATGGATTGGTAATGATAGCAATGAGATCTGTGCCGGGGTTTTCCTCAACTGCTCCATAATGGAGTAATCTTGGGCCTTCATCTTCTTCAAAAACTCCTCCGCTTCTTCCTCCGTCACTGGCTTTTTTATCGCTACAGGATTGGCCCTTCTTAATTCTGCAGGAGCAAAACACCTTCCCGAACGAGTTAACTCCTGGGCCTCACATACTTCTTCCACAAATTCCTTTCCCTTATGCATCACCATCACTTGACTGTAGTTCCATGGCACGACTTTCTCCCTGATTATCGGCAACTGCTTTACTATCCTGATAACAACTGGTTCTATGTAGACTCCCTTCACAACTACCACAGGTGTGCTTGATACTCACTGCAGCACTACCTTGAATAGCTCTGACTTCTTTGCAGCAACAGACGAACTCTTCCACATCACCACCACTGGCTTGCTGTCTATCCTTTCCAATTGTACCACTGCTTTTCCACAGGTCGACTTTTCTTTTGGGATGGCACGGATCATCATTACTGTTTGTGAGGGTTTTTCAAGCTCCCCTCTTTCGTGCATTAGTTCGATCATGTGGGCCTCATGGTGCACCGACAACGAGTTCTGATTGATGTTGGGCGCATCTGTTGCCTCAACCTCGATCCTATTTGTGTCAATAAGATCTTGCCTTCAACTTCCAACATTTCTCCGTATCATGTCCGGGAGCCCCGAACAATATTCACAGCTTATTGAATGGTCCAGATTTTTGGGAAGAGGATTTGGCAATTTGGGCTCAACAGGACTCAACAGGCCTAACTGCCTCATTTTGTGGAACAGAGTAGTATAGGTTTCTCCCAGCGGAGTAAATGTTCTCTGCTTCTGTACCCTCTCATTCCTTAAAGCTTGATTCCCACAGAAACTCGACCCTGGAGGATTTCTGTAGGCCCTTGGGGGTGGATATGTGATTTGTGAGGGTGGGTATGTATTTTGGGGAGCCGGTGCACGCCATTGCTGATGAACCGGTGGTTGGGTATATGTTTGGGTGTGATGGACGGAAAAATGTGGCTCTCGGTAGTATGGTTATGGGGGGCTATATGGGTTGTATGGGTAGCTCGGGCGATGCGGTCTGGGCTGGTAGTAGGGTGAAGGGCCTCTAGATCCGGACCAATTGCCTGCTTCGACTATCGCGACTTCTTCTTTCTTCTTTTTCCCGAGCACACCTACTGTGCCGCTCTGGATAGCTTTAGTGGTGGCTTTGATTGCCGAGTAACTCATTATTTTATTAGACTTGAGTCCCTCTTCAATCATACCGCCCATTTTCACAACCTCATTAAACGATCTGCCAATCGCTATCACCAAATGACCAAAGTAAGTTGGCTCCAAGGCTTGCAGAAAGTAATCGACCATCTCTCCTTCCTTCATTGGGGGGTCGACCCTTGTGGCCTGTTCTCTCCAGCGGAACCCATATTCCCTGAAACTCTCCCCAGGTTTCTTCTCCAATTTTATCAATGACAAACGACCGGGAATGATTTGCAGATTGTACTGGAAGTGTCCAACGAATGCTTGTGCCAAGTCATCCTAGGTATACCACCTACCATGGTCTTGGCGTGTGTACCACTCCAATGCAGACCCGCTCAAACTCTGGCTGAAGTACGCCATCATCAACTCATCTTTTCTGCCTGCTCCTCTCATCTTACTGCAAAACCCTCGCAAATGTGCCACTAGATCACCATGCCCGTCATACAGATCGAACTTAGGCATCTTAAACCCAGCTGGCAACTGAACATCTGTAACACAGGCATAAATCCTTTTATGCCACGCTGACTTGGCCACCCAGACCCTGCATATTTCGGAAAGATTGCTCTAGGCTTTTTACTTTTCGAGCCATTTCTTCCTGCTCGGGATTCTTGTTTTGTTTTTCGGGCACTTCTGGGTTGTCAGGCTCAAGAGGGAATGGGTAAGGTTCAGATGCTGTGAAGGTGGGTTCAGGATGATAATACTGATGATCCTGAGTTTGAAACACAGGCTCGCTGGAAGACCTGTGAAGTGTGACCGGCGGAGGTGCCACGAAAACAGGAGTAATTGGTGGTGGAGGGTATGGGTTTGTTTTTGGAATTTGGGTTGTCCGGGAAGTGGTTGTCTGGTGCTGTTGATATGTAGGAAAGTTGAGTGATGAATCCGAAATAAGCCGTTCCAGAGATTGGGCGAGTGTCGGGAGAAAAGTGGGGTTAGCAGGATATAGTGGTGTTGGCTGACCGCTTGTCCAAGCTTGGTACATCTTGGCCATCTGTTGTTTCAATTTGTACACCTCATCTTTCATAGCTTGTACGTCTACCTCTTCTACCTCAAGGTTTCCTTCTCTATCAGGGCTAGGCATTATTTTCAGTATCGGTCCCTTAGATCTGGTCTGATAGTGGTATTGTGCCAGTACTCTCTAAGTAAACTAACTGCTTGAAATTTCTGGATAAAATCAACAAACTTGTTAGTTTTTAGAGTTTAACAAATAGACAATCGCACGTCGAGATGCAACGCACCTAGGCAGTTTAACCATTTCTATCATGACATTCACTTTGATTGCATATGTCATTCCGGCTTTTAATAGTTGTGCCCCTCTTTTGGCGCCTCTCAATTTTCTTTTATTCCCATTTTCCTTCTTTTCTTTTTTCCTTGTTTTAAGGTGGTCGAATCTTATATGGATTGTCTACGTATCATACCCCGCATGAATAAGACCGAGCGTAGTTCTGGCCACAAGTGCGAAAAATAAAGAAACCAAAATTTGGAATTTTCTACTTTTATTAGCAAAAACATTTTATTACAAGGCTAAACATTTTTTGAATTTTGAAACAAACTACAGACTTTAATGCGAAAAAGGGAAATACGAACTCCAAAGGACAACAGACTCTGAATACAAAGAAAATATAGACTTAAACTAAGAATGTTTTAAGGCTTTAAATTTTTGTGCCCGCGGGGCGTCGTTCAGCCTTGCCGCGGGCTTTGATGCAAGGCCCCTCTGCAGATCTTTCAAGTCTTCCAATGATCTGGTGGACATAAATCATTATTGAAGCAAAGAAGGTGGTACGGGACATATCCTCACAAGCTAGGCACTTCATGGTGATGTAGTGCCCGATATCTTCGATTTTTCCCCTGATTCTATCCCTTTCCACAAGCAATTGCTCTATTCGTTGATTCCGCATCCCCAGCACTCGAGTGTTGTGGAGGAGTCTATCTTGAAACTCCTGCATCTGCTTTTCCATTCGTGCGATTAAGTCATGACAGCGTTTCCTATCAGCTCTGAAGTCTTTGGCTTGCCTGAAAAGATGTTCTTTGAGGGTGGATATTGTTTCTTTCAATATAGAGATGCTCCATTCGTAGTCCCTCTTCATCTGCCGCAGATGTAATTTCCGCTCTTCTGTACCCCTTGCCCATCTGGCTTGGATTCTTGCCAGTCTAGCTTGAGATTTCTCTAAGTTTTCTTGGCATTCACGGGCTTTCCTTTTTAGTTCATTTATGATTTTTTGGTCAACCCGGCTTCTTTCTGGCTTTCTGACAGTTTTTTTAACTTCCGATTTTGATCTTTGAGAGCCTCTATTTTTTGAGTCAATTTCTTTTTTTCTCCCCCGTCGGCAGCGGTTTGCACACTATTTTCAAATTGCAGGTCCTTAACCTGTTGTTCCAGCTTGCCTATTTTTGCCCCGTAGCTTCCTTCTTTCGCCAACCAACCCCATTGTTCTTGTGAGTCTCTAGTAAACTGCTGGACAGGGACTCTTTTAGCAGACCTTTGAGGAATCTGGAATCTTTTCCCAAACCAGACATAATACTTTGGGTCCACTTCACCTTTAGCCAGATCTCGAACCATAGTTCTAGGCTCGAGAAATCTGCATTCATTCCATAGCTTTCAAATTTTATCCTCCGAAAATGTTGCTCTTGGTCCCAACTCAATGACTTGCTTACTCAGGTCTTCCTCATTAGGGATTACTTGAAACCTTCCCAGTTGGTGCAATACTCGGTGAGGAGCATACGGTTGGATGCTCCGGATGCCCATTAGAAGAATATGACACTCTCCATCTGACATGTATATTACTTTAGTGACGGGTAGCCACCCAAATGACCATTCAATTTGATCGGCAGTCAAGGACCTCAATTGTACAAGCCAAGCTTTGGTATCCTCAGGAAATGCAATACCCTCTACTCGTTTCTCAAACTCTTTGATACAACTCAAACCGTTCAAACCATAATGCATATACCCTACTCGGTGGCAAAGGTGTTCTTGCATCCATAATTGAAGTAGCAGGTTGCAACCTTGGAAAAAATTTCCTCTTTCCCGGCATATGGTCAGGGCTCGATAGATTTCTGACAAGATTAAGGGAATCACAGTACTGTCGTCCCTTTTAATTGCAACATCTACCATCCCTACAAGGTCTATTTCTATCTTCTTATCTTTTCGTGGGCAGACCACGACTCCCAGGAATACTACTATGAACGCCAAAGTTCGCCTTGCTTCCCATTTGTTTCTATTTCCAGCATGGGTCAGCCCAAGATCTGGCTCTTTGAAACCTCGAGGATTACCATATCGTTGATACAGGAACATGAAAGTACAACATCCTCCAGACAAATCCTTATTCTAAACATTCTGGCTAATATTTAATAGATCCAAAAATCGGTGTGGAGATACCGGTCTTGGTGATAAAAGATATTGACCCCTCAGGCTTCCATTCAAACCTGCATAACCCGCGATTTCCTCCAGCGTGGGTGTGAATTCAAAGTCAGAAAAGCGAAATACATTGCGATTCGGGTCCCAAAAAGGTATTAAGGCTTCGATGATGTCCGATTTTGGCTTGACATTCAGTAAATCGACGAGACCTCCCAGGATTCTTACCACCGTTTCTTTGCCACCTTTTCCCAGATCATTCCACCACATGTGGAGCTGCAGGGGGACCTCATTGAAGACTGTGAAAGGTTCAGTTTTATTTGTGCTCATCCTGCACATTTATTAAGGTGATTGAGCAAAGAGTAAAATCTGTTTGATTCCAAAGAAAACTGACTATATTTTTTTTTCTTTTCAAATAAAAAAAGAAAGACCCGGTTTTCTCGAACACGACCTTTTAGTACCTCGGGGACGAAGATTTTAAGGCTGTGTGGGCTAACCGGTCAAAAATGCCCAAGGGTGGTTGTTTATGCAAAGTCAGCCTTCCGGCTTCCCTTTCGGGAACATTCGGCTATTCTTGATAAAACAGCACCGCCCGACTTATTGATTGAAAAATTAAAATTTGACATTTTTGGTGATTTTCGCACAATGGGAAGTTGGACCCAACGAGGCTTGCCTACGTATCTCACACCCTGTGAGAATCAAACTGGCGTAGTTCGGGCAAATAAAACAAAGTATTTTTTAAAACAAAACATTTGTTTTTTCAAATCGTTGGCAAATAAAAACCAAATCACATTTTTCCTTTATTGGCAAATGAAGCAGAATAGTTTTTGAAAACATTTTTTTTTTCAGTGTAGAATAAAACAAACTATTTTTTTTAAAAAAAAAAAATAATAAAACCTTTTTTTTTTCATTTTTTCTAAAAATCCGGTAAAGTCTCTGCACTACTTATATCGATATTTTCAAAAATAGTGATTAACTCTATTAACCCTCTACACTGCTATTTTTCCCTTTTTTTTTCAAAATTCAAAAGCCGGTCAGCATGCAAGTCTGAAGCAAATAAATGCACAGGTAGCAAGTAAGATGCATCAGGATGGCCTTTTTCATTTCCGGTACACCTGTCCTAGACAGACCCAACCCCTGTGTTGAGTCTCCAAAGTCAAATGCACGTGATGCAAACAAACGTTCCTACTAGG
>MU712205.1:0-31278 GCA_026770625.1 Nicotiana glauca | reverse complement strand
GGGGGGGGGGGGGGGGGGGGGGGGGCCAGTGTACCGAGGATACAGAAGCTCCGCCGGCTTAGCAACATATCCGAACCTCGTTCTAAAATTAGGGTAGACTCTATACAGAAAAGAAGTCACACGAAGTGCACCCTTCTTTATGATTTAGAAGACTCGGAGAGGAGATGGGTTTCGGCACAGTTTATATACAGTTCACGGAATATCAAAGCAGTAAAAGCAGTCAATTAGCACATTAAGCACGGATCATGTAGCAAAATCAGATAAAGCCAAGCACAACAATTATTCTAATCTCGAATTTCTAACCCTGAACTAGTGGTTCTGGGTTTTTCATCCCTAGTGGAGTCGCCAGAGCTGTCGCACCTCCTTTTTCGCCTACCGCACCCCGCGAAGGGCGTGGTAAAGGGAGTTTTTCCAATTAAAGGACAATCGAAACGGGATTTAATTATTAAGAAATGGAGTCGCCACTTGAGAGATTTATGGTGTCCCAAGTCACCGATTTGAATCCCGAATCGAGGAAAAAGTTGACTCCGTATTATAGTCTACTAACCAGAAATCCGGATAAGAAATTCTGTTATCCCGGGAGAAGGTGTTAGGCATTCCCTAGTTCCGTGGTTCTAGCACGGTCGCTCAACTATCATATTTGGCTTAATTATCTGATTTTTAAAACATGTTGCAACTTATGTGCCAATTTTAACTTTTAACCGCTTTTATTCAAATTATTAAATAAAATTGAACGTCGTTTAAAACATGTCTTTGGATCGCGTCACATGAAATGCACCCGCAATCCTGAACACATTTGACTCGACATTTTGGGATTTGGATTTGGGTCGCATGAAATGCACACCCGAGTTTAAGAAGGTATGATTATTAAACACGTGCCTAAAGAGACTATCGCGTTATTATTTTGGGGGAAGGCCGTGAAATTCGCTAAACGGCCCCTCCCGAAATCTAAGTATTTATTATAAACTTCTATTGAGGGCCCCGCAGCTTGTGCGTTTTTATTTGGCGAGGCTCGTCTCATTTATTTTATTCAAGGATGTCGTAAAGCAACTATGATTCTCTATTTGTTTTCGTCTCTAAAGATAAAGAAAAGGTCCTAATTAATTACATATTTATAAATTCGGGCCTCGAGTTCAAGTCCGAATTCAAACAAAAGGGGGGACCCTCCTAATTTGAACCCGCTACCTAACTCGAAGCACAAACTTAGATTGTTAGACTATGTATTATTATTCAACAATTAAACTCAAATAGCAATGGGAGGCCCGGAGGCCCGAAGTTATCCAACAGATTTTTACGATGGACAAGTATCGTTCATTCAAATTGATGCCCAGTTTATCAATCGGTTACAATAAAACTGAAACTGATTTTTCTATTTAAGCCGTTATGCAGGAAATTTAAGACCTCATTGAACCTAATTATTTCACTAAACCCCAAAGAAAGAAGTTTGAAACATAACGATCGGATTTGATTCTAACTCCTAAAGCTTGGGCTCCCTCATTTCTTAATCTACTGATGAATTACTGTGTTACTACTAAATTGACAATTAAACTGGAAACATAATTCGAATAAAAAGACTTGATTATATGGCTTCATTTAACACTATATACGAACCTGTTGTACACTATTTTTGATTGTTTCTAACAAAAGTTAATCGCTTACATGACTCACTATTTCATAACAGACTACTGAATAACATATTGATACATGAAACCAGTTGAAACTATTTTAGAATTATAGGAATGAATCTAAAAGATACAAACTATACAGTCCATTATACATTCAATCATTTAAACAATCAGTCCTAATTATGGTTTAAACTATTACAATCAACTATAAGGTAACTACAATACATGCTGAATTTCCCATGAAGCTGGGCTTCCATTTTTCATTTTTTTTAGTTCTGCTAACTTTACATGATACTGAGGTTAAAAAATATGTACCTGGATTGGAAAAACAGAACAGAAGAAGGAAGATCAGTCAGCAATAGGTAACACAGCAACAACAACAACAGTAACAGAGCAGTAACACCAAACAGCTCAGACTTAAAACCAGCAGTAAAATTCCAGCAGCAATAGAAGAGTGAAAACAGCTAAAACCAGTAACAGATTGACCACAATTCAAACCAGAAACCAACAGGGAAAGAATTTGACCCACAGCTATACCAACAACAATATAAACACCCAAAGTAGATGCCACAGAGATGCAACATCAACAGCAACACAAAACACCCCCCCCCCCAAGACAGAACAACTAGGCTTGAATATGCTAAAAAAGAATCAACAGACTTCTAATCAGATTCAGCAATCAGAAAAGGCAAGAATCAGTGCCCAAAATCTAAAGTTCTACCTAGACTTAAATGGGACAGTAACCTTTTCAATTAATTTAAATGTGTGACTTCTGAAGGAGTGGTGTTTTCGAAAGCCAATCAATTTTTTTCTCAATACTGAACTCTCAAGATTTTTCAAAAGCCCCTTTTTTTCTTTTTGCTTCAACAATTTGAAGAACCCCCCTTCTATTTTTGATTTCCAGCCTTTTAATAGGCATTCAATTAGTACCTTCCCCACTATTATTTTCAGCTTTTCATTTATTTATTACCCATTACCTTAGTGCTCATTAATTTAATCAATAGTGCCCATTTTTATCCTTAAAATCAGCGAGTGCATTCCCCACTATTACTAAACAAATGCCATATTTTACTAGTACATTAGCTTAGTGGACAGAGCACTCAAATTATTCAATTCTTCAAGTTTTTTCAATCCCCAAATTACCCCCTGAGTCTACTAAAATTTCCTATTCTACCCCTGGTTTGCACCTTATCAGCTATAACCGATTCTCCTAACAACTAAATGATTAAGGCTGAATTCTAATTGGAACCAATGAACTGAATTCAAATCCCAATCATATTAACACTATTCAGAAACTCAACAGAATCCTTGAAGCTGGCTCAAAATAGCATTGATACTAAATAGAAGATTCAACAACAGTTTAACCTTTGACCCAAAATTAAATCACACAAGGTTACAACAGAATGAAGGATCCAGTGGTTTAAAAGGGACAAACTATCACAAAATAAGAACAAATGGACACTATGATTATACTGACAAAAACACTGAAAACCTATGCAAAAGGACAGACAATGGAAGGAAAGGAATCCAATATATTTCAACAGAAAACAATTCCACCCAATGGTAACACCCAAACAATCACAGTTTCATACAACACACACTGAACTTGCCTAACTGGAAAACTTCAGAAATACAAAGAATAACCAGAACAATCCGTAATAAATCAAACAAACATATGACTAGGACCATATAGTTTTGACATGAAAATCGGGAGATACGGGGAATTCAAGTGATCTCAAACAGAATTGAACAAACCTAAGAAATGAACTAATTAATGAAACTATTTTAATTGATTCCTACAGTTAACAACATATGCTAAACATCATAAGAAAATTGGACCAAGAAAAAGGTCTAAAGAGGAAGAAGAAGATAATCGACAAAGATAAAAAAAATCAAACAAAATACAATAACTTAAAACAAATAAACAATGAAAAAAATAGAACAGAAAAGGGAAGGAAAAAATACCTCCAAATCAGAAACCAACTAACTTCGATCAGTCGAAATCTTGACTCGATTTTTCGAGGCCAAAACGGACCTTAATCGAGTGTTCTTGACTAAGAACACTTGACTAAGGTCAGTTGCGACCTCAAATTCTTTTGGTTCTTCTAGGGCTTGTTTGTTCGATTTAAGATTTGACAGGCTTGGCCAAGATTCGAACAAAACTGATATGGGATTAAGGACTAGGGTGGTCTGGTGGTCAACTGGTGTTGATTTGGGACTGTTTAGGGTTGGCGCCGCCACCAAGGAATTTTGTGGCGGCACTAGGGTTCTTGATTGTAATTTGATATTCGAGGAAGGGGGCTGGGATTCGAAGGAAACCAAGGTTGTTTTAGTGGTGAGGGAGGCCTAGCGATGGCATAGTGTCGATTTGGGGTCAAATGGTCAAGGTGAGGTTTGGGTCAGTTCTTCGATCTAATATTCGAAGAACTCAGGGATGATTCGAGAATGATGGAGTAGGGATTTGGAATGGGGAGGTCGAGGGGAGGCTATGGTGTAAAAATGGGGATCATTGGACTACCGGAACCGCCGTGAGGCGATTTCTGGTAGGTGGTCGACGGCGGAGTATGGTGGAGGGTTTGGGGCGTCTCTGAATGTTAGAGATGGAGAGGGGAGGGGTTGGATTGGGGGAGGGGGCTGGGTAGGAGATTAGGCTTATATACTAGATTAGGAGATCAATCCAGACCGTTGGATCAAATGGAACCAACGATCCAGATTGAACAAGGGAGGGTAAACGGTGTCGTTTGGTTTAATGTGGGGGCGGATGGGTTTGGGGAATGGGTCGGGTTGGTGAGACGGGTAAGGGAGATGGGATATGAGCCGTTGGATGGTTTTAGATGGAAGACTGAGATCCGTCGAAGCTGAGACGGCGTCGTTTGGCTGGTCTACTGGCTTGACCGACTGGACCGGGTAAAAGGGGTGTTTTGGGCTAATTTTGCCGGGCTCTAGGTGAATTTGATTGGGCTGGGGATTTTTGGCCCAAATCTAATTTCCTTTCCTATTTCTCTTCTATTTTGCTTTGTTTTCTCTTATTTAATTCCTAATTTAAAAACCAAAAATCCTAGATTAAATCATAAAATCATAAATTAACTAAAAATGCTAATTAACTCCTAATAATAATTATCACACAGAATTAAACCCCAATTAAAAATAAAATCACATAATTTGGACATTAAAAGCTAAAAAATGCAAATTACATTATTTTTGATTTTCGTTTTTGCAAAGCACACTTGATTACTCCTAATCGTAAAATTAAATCCTAGAATGCAAATGCAACATATTTTATAGATATGTATTTTTTATTTTTATTAATTTAAACAAATAATCATGCATACACAAACGTAAACAATAAGAGAAAAATAACACAAAAATCTTAAAATCTGCAAGCAGCACAAAACTATTTCACTTTGGATTTTTGGGAGTAATTCATGTGAGGCAAAAATCACATGCTCACAAGGAGTAGAGACACGGGGCTGCGGACGTCAACGACTACCTCGTAATCTCCAAAAGGCACGCCTGGAACTAGAAAAATCAGCACTCCGGAGCGGAACCAGCTATGCCTGAATCTACACACAGGGTGTAGGGAGTAAAATCATTACTCCAACTCAGTAAAACATGCAATGACAGATAATTAAGATAAAGTAAACAAATAAAAGTTCTCCCCTCGGGCAACATCTCAGATCAGTACCAGCCCCTCTGGCTCAATCTCACATCATAATGGGTACCCGCGCTCACTGGGGGTGTGTAGACACCTGGAGGGGCCCCTTACGACCCAAGTGCCGCAATAACAAGCCATCTCATGGCATCAAATTTAGGCCCTTGACCTCATGTACATCAAGACACCTCATGGCATATATATATATATATATATATCTTAGGCCCTCGGCCTCAAATCAGTATCGGCGTTTCCTCGCAATATAGGCCCTCGGCATTACTTAGTAAAAAATACTCACAAGCCCCTCGGGCAATGGTAAAATAGTGTTTCTCAGCCCAAACATCATTTAAAATATCATTTAAGTATTAAAACTAAGTAAACCTGGCTGAGTAGTAAAACAATGGAAATCAACATGACTGAGTTCAAGTAATAAGTCAAAACAGTGAGGAAATAGTAATAAAAATCCCCGAAGGGTTCCAATAGTTGGCATGAAGCCCAAATATGGCAATCAACCCAAATAATGCTGATAACAAATATGTTTCAGTCAAATACGCGGTAAAATCATCAACCGGAATGGACCAAGTCATAATCCCCAACAGTATATGACCCCAAACTCATCATTAAGTGTGTGTCTCATCTCAACATAGCACTACGATGTGCAATCCGGGGTTTCAAACCCTCAGAACATCATTTACAATCAGTACTCACCTCGAACCAGCTAAATCTCTAGCTCGCGATGCCTTTGCCCTTTGAATCGACCTCTACGCGCGTCGAAGCTATCCAAAATCAGAACAAGGACATCAAAATATTCTAAGGGGACAAAGCCCTAGCGAAAATAATCAACGAATGGCACAAATCCCGAAATTAGCAAAACCTGAGCCCCAGGCCCACTTCTCGAAACTCAAAAATTTTCACATCATTAGATTCCTTATCTTCACATAAGTTCACACATATAGAAAGTTCTCAAATCCGGCCCCAAATGGTCCTCCAAATCCGCAACCAATTCCTCAAGCCCAAGGTCTTCAATTTTTGGCTTAGCTTTCATGGTTTTATAGGTGGAATTCACATAATAATCGAGTTTTTAGTCCAAGAATCTTACCTCCCAACGATTCCCCTTGAATCCCTCTTCATTCTCCTTCAAAAATCTCCAAAAACGAGCAGCTATGGGTGAAATAGACCCACATTCGCGAACAAGACGAGTATAAAAACATTCTGCCCAGGCCTTATTTTCTTCATCACGATCGCGGGAAAATCTTCGCGATCGCGAAGCACAAAAATCTCAACTACCAAAAATACTCTATGCGATCACATCCAAGACCATGTGAATGCAATGCCTGAGCCACTGACCCTACGCGATCGTGGACTTACCCCTCGTGTTCACATTGAACAAATTTCCATCCAAGGCCCAGGTCCATTTAACACTATGCGATCGCGACCCTTTACCCGCGTTCGCGATGAACAATCTCTCCAAACAATGCGATCGCAAGCCTCACTCTGCGAATGTGAAGAACACCTGGACCACTTCCTCAAATCCTTCTATGTGATTGTTGGACTCCCCTCACGATCACGAAGGGCAATATCCTGCAACAGCTGAACCTACAAGTTTCTGCAATTTTCCAACTTCAAATGATCCAAATGACCACCCGAAACTCACCCGAGGCCCCCGGGACCTCAACCAAAGGCACCAACACATCCTAAGACCTTATTCAAACTTGTTCCAGTCATCAAAATACCTCAAACAACATAAAATCACCCAAAACACATCGGATTCAAGCCTAAGTTTATAAAATCTTCCGAAATACGCTTTCGTTCAAAAACCCAACCAAATCACGTCCGAATGACCTGAAATTTTTGCACACACATCCCAAATGACACAAAGAAGCTATTGAAACTCTCGAAATTTTATTCTGACCCCTATATCAAAATCTCGCCTTTCAATAGAAAATCGCCAAAATCTCAACTTCGCTAATTCAAGCCTAATTCTATTCCGAACCTCCATAACCCATTCTGATCACACTCCTAAGTCATAAATCACCTCTAAAAACTAATCAAACCATCAGAACTCACATCCGCGCCCTCTAACAAACAAATCATCATCTAGTTGATGTTTCCAACTTAAACTTCCTTAAAAGAGACTAAGGGCCTCAAACCTTACCAAAACCATTCCGGATTCGATCCGACCAACCCGATACCACAAAACATAGATAACGAAGCATAAAGAAGCCAAAATGGGGGAAATGGAGTGGTAACACCTGAGACAACTGGCTGGGTCGTCACACCTACCATTACTGTTCGCCGCTTCAGAATGGACGTTATTGGGTCAATCGAGCCTGCCGCTTCTAACGGACACAGGTTTATCCTAGTAGCCATAGACTATTTCACCAAGTGGGTAGAAGCAGCATCTTACAAAGCAACGACAAAGAAAGTCGTGGCAGACTTTTTCCGCGATCGCATTGTTTGTCGATTCGGGATTCCAGAGTCAGTCATTACTAATAATGGTTCCAACCTCAACAACAACTTGAGGAAAGCTATGTGCAAAACTTTCAAGATCAGTCACAAGAATTCCACAGCCAACATGCCTCAAATAAATGGAGCTGCAGAAGCCGCCAACAAGAATATCAAGAATATATTGAGGAAAATGATAGAAAAGCATAAATAGTGGCACGAGAAATTATCATTTGCTCTATTGGGGTATCGCACCATAGTTTGCACATCAACCAGGGCAACCCCCTATATGTTGGTTTTTGGTACAGAGGCTGTCATTCCCGCTGAGGTAGAAATTCCTTCCCTAAGGATCATGCAAGAAGCTGAGCTCGACGACACAGAGTGGGTAAATAAGCATTATGAACAACTAGCCCTTATAGATGGAAAGAGAATGAATGCAGTTTTCCATGGTCAAATCTATCAAAACAGAATATCCAGAGCCTTCAACAAGAAAGTCAAGCCAAGATAGTTCACACCGGGGCAGCTGGTGATTTGCATTAAGATAAAGACAAAGGGAAATTCTCTCCAAACTGGCAGGGTCTATACATGATTCACCGGGTTCTGACAGGAGGAGCCCTCACACTTGCAAAAATGGATGGAGAAGTCTGGCCGAAGCCGATCAATTCAGATGCAGTCAAGCATTACTATGTGTAATCGATTATGCTTTCCTTATATGATGTAATTAAACTAAGCCTGACCTGATTCCCTTTTAATAGGGGATACATAGGCATCCCTATGGGTTCAGTCACAATTCAATAAAAAATTTATTTCCCCCCATAATTGGAAACTAGGGTAGATTTTTGAGAAGGACCCTCAATATTCCGAAGTAATTTCACCCGATCATCACGCAAGCAACAGTCAATAACATCAACCCATCCAACTAGGGCAGAACTTTGAGGAGGACCCTCAAAATTCCGTAGCAAGATAGGTTGCAATGTTCCGAACCACGTCACAGTCGTTGGTTCATCTAAAAAGCTATTTCTAATTTATGTCATAATTTTACAAAATCATGCGTGTTTACTATTCAAATTGCTTTGTTTAGCAATGCTACCTCAATGATACAGCCAATATCATCAAAAAAGTCAAGCAAAGCCAGCGAGGATACGAACTAACCTGCTCCCCCTTTACAAAGCTTACGATTTTTCTTTAGATACAGGCATTAGGATTGCAAAATAATTAAACATACTGTATGCCCATTAGTACGACTCTCCAAACCGTTGCACTTTCCAACATTTGCTATTAGCACACAAGTAATGCTCCATAGTTGCAACGTTCCCAGTAATCACAATTCCACAATCTGCTATCAGCTAAGAAAACTCTACTGTCATTCGTTATTTTATTTTATTACATAAGGCTACCATTCTGCCTTCCGAGACTAAATGCTATCTCCATCTGCATTCTTGCATAAGGCAACCATTTTTCTTTTCGAGACTAAGCGTTGAATCCATCTGCATTCTTGCATAAGGCTACCATTATGCCTTTCGAGACTAAATGCTATCTCCATCTACATTCTAGCATAAGGCTACCATTATTCCTTCTGAGACTAAACTTTGTCTCTATCTACATTTTTGCATAAGGCTACCATTCTACCTTCTGCGGTTAAGCTTTACCTATAACTGCATCTGCATTGCATAAGTCTACCACTAGACCTTTCAAGGCTAAGCTCTACCTCCATCTGCATCTTCATTGCATAAAGGCTACCATTATGCCTTCCGAGGTTAAGCTCTACCCCCATCTGCATTCGCACCATTCCATAAGGCTATCATTTTGATTTTGAGGCTAAACTCTGCCTCCCATCAGCATGTTATAATATCTCCCCTTCCCCCTTAGATTAGTGTTTCCCCTATGTGTGTTCTGAAGTATACTGTGTCAGTCACTTGTTGTGTATTTGCTGTTTTATGAATCTCAAACCCCCATATCCCCTCTATGTGTTTGTGTTATTTTGGTTGGTTTATGACCATGCCAGCATCAGCTATTGCTGTGCATGACCAAACCAGACCCCTGTTGGGGTCATGTGCTTAAAAACAAGTGTATTCCCAAAATCCATTGACCCCTTTTGAATGACTACTGATTTTGTGTAGTTTTGAGTTTTACTGCTAAAACTAATTTCAATCAACTTTGTCACTAAATGCTTTCAAAATGGACCTGCCAGTCCAGTTGTTTTAAACAAACTCTTTTTCAAACTATTTCAAGCACTCTCACCTACTATTAGAATCTAGGTTCTGCCCCTATTGTGTGAGCCTTGCCTTGGGACCCTTGAGCTCCCTCTGAACTTGGACACATAAGAGATGGTCTTTCCATACTGCACTCATTCTGTTTGGTTATGCAAATCTGTATGTGAGCAATGCTCGGGATCCCTTGAGGTCCTTAGGGAACTCTGACATACCCAGGTATGAGAAAGGCTTTGAAATATTGGCATTGGAGTGGTTCATTACATAACTCAGAGAGGAAGTCAAGATTAGGCTTATTATGGTTGTAATTGCTTATTTCTACACTTCTTTTGTAATTCAATCATTTGGTCTGTAATAATTTGTAAACAATATCAGGGTGATTAGTGAAAAGGGTGGGTAGTTTTATTTTGTGGGTAAATCGGGTAGATAACATGCCTATAAGGTCTATTTTGATTCAAAATATGATCTGTTGGATAACATGCCTATAAGATCTACTCTGGTTTAAAATAAATTCCGCATGATTTATTTTCACACAATTAGAAAGCATGTCTATAGGAACTTAATGGCTTTAATAATAAAGATCATGCTTGTAGGGTGTAAAGTAATTGAAGTTCAGTTTTCATTACAACATGTATTCAGATTCGTCTCCCTTGAAATCATGCCTATAAGTCCAAATTCAGATTTTAATACTTAGATACCATGCATATAGGATCTAAATAGCTATAATAGAATTCATGCCTATAGAACTTAAAACTAATTTAGTTGGAGAAGCCGTTTAGTTCACGTTGTTTATTTTGAATTGGATTAGTTAATTAATCTTTCGCTTCTTTAATAATTTTTCAAAACACTACCTTAAATTAATATCGTTAGAAAGCATGTTTATAGGATCTCAAGTTGTCCGTTTAAAATTAATCACTACTCTACTGCATTCCGAATCAATATAGATATTATGCTCATAAGACATCACTATTAAGCCTAGGCAAGCCTTAGGTAATTAGTTGAATAAAACTGGAACTGCCTTTATTTAATTACCAACTGCTACAACCAGCAGGCAGGCCTGATTCAAACTTCTTTTCTGAGTTATATAATGAATCTGGTTCTGACTCAAGCTTTGCTTTAGGATTGTAAAATTAGGACCTTAACTGTGTTTAAGTCGTGCCATTTATATGCATTATTTGTGGAGGTATACATGAACCTTCTAATTGCTTACATGTTTTCCCTTTAAATGCAGTCCTACGTGTTTTTGCTTGTCGCCTTAGCCTTTTTACCTTTAAACCTAAGAATTAACCTGAAACCTCCCTCTCATAGGAATAGTAGTCCTAAATTCTTCCAGGACTGATAGGAATGGGATGGGTAATAGCATGCAATAAAGGTCGAGACCAATCCGCGCTTTAATACCTTCGCGTGGTAGGAAGGGCAGATATGGATATGATGACCGGTTTGCTAATACCACGTGTATCTCCTCTTTTAAGGAGTGTCATTCCGGGTATTGCATTGAGGTGATTCATAATACAAGCAAACCTAGGTCCCCCTTTTATTTTTACAAGCATGTTTAACTTATAACTCTTTTTTCAAAACCCTGCCTTTGAATAATCATTTGCGCTTGTGTATTTAAACTTAAGTCCCCTATTACTTGAGCCTTTATTTGTTTACTTGCTAATTGCTCAAATTCACAAAAACTATCTGGCAGGGAACCACACTAGTGGATCCTAAGGGGTTCCTAACACCTTCGCTTTAGGATAATTTCAAGTCATTACCCAATCTCTGGTTAGCAAACATAGTTGTAGTTGAACCTTATGGTGCCTAACGCACCTTTAAATTGTTAGGTAGCGATTCTTCAAAACTCCCAATTTCAAAAAGGAAGTGAGTCATTACACCCCATGAATGTCGAAACCCGAAAACTCCTCTCCGAATGGAAGGGAGAAAAGGGGGGCGCGATAGCATGACGACTCTACTCAGGATATTTAGGCTTTTACCATTTTAGATTGTTCATGCGAATTTTTACCTCCCTATGTGCAATTACTTGTTTAAATTTCAATAAGCATTTAATTTCTCTTTTTCAAAAGCAAAACTGTCCTATGTTCCTTGTTTCCTTCCTTTATTGTTGCTTTATAAAACTGTTGTATTTATAACTTTCTTAACATGCAAGTACGTGCCAACATGTTTTTAATTATTGCACAATCATGCTCAAAATCATACTCCACTCGTGCAAAACAAATACCCTAGCAACACTTTTAATGAGTGGTCGCGCTCTTCCTATATCATTATCCCCTAAATTCGGAAAGGCATATTTGTAGTAAAACCAGTCGATCAGTGGTGCAGTCGATATTTCCGTGCTTTCTCCCTTGAGTTGTCCTCTCAAGGGTACCAGCCTAAAACCTCTTAGAAACCTTAATCTGTTTAAATTGTGCATGCATCATGGTCAAACCTAGACGGATCAGTTATGTTGTCCACATAATGATCCTTTAAGATAGCCTTGTCCAAAGTCCACTAGGGTTTCTCTAAACCCAAACAGACATCACCACGTTATGTGCATTTTTGGAGAACTAAATGCTTCATGCTAATTATTGATATTAAATAGTCGAGTCTGGTGGGGTTAAGGGCCTAACCTTATCTGTCTTGCAGAAATATGAGGCACGAAGTCCCCAAATTCGGCATGGTCACTAACATCCACCCAAGATTGCTAAGCTGGTGGAGGGATTTACACTCTAGTGACCAAACTCTCATTAGAAAATATCTGGCAAATATACCATCCCTCCTGGAGATCCAACATAACAACATGATCATAGAAGCTGCCATACTGTTTTGGGATTGTGAAAGGGCCGTGTTTCGCTTTGGGGACATTGAAATGGTGCCCTTGCTAAAGGAGATAGGAGAGCTAGCTGGTCTAGTATGGGAAACTCCGGGTTTGCTAATGCTTGAGAACCGCAAAGGCAAGGGTTTACTCAAAATAATGGGTTTGAAGAAGAATACAAAATCGACATGCCTGAAGGAATCATACATCCTTTTTGACTACCTGCATGAAAGGTATGGTCACAGTAAATCCTACTATACCTGTAACGCCCCAAATTCGAGTGACATGACCGGCGCTCGACCGAGTAACCCCAGTCAAGCGGACCTGGGTGCCTTTCCTAACCCACATGTTACCCCATATTTTTCATTATTTATTAACCAAGTGAAACAGCTAATTATAATTGGAACACCTTGTTACAAAAGCATACATAACATGGATAATCTTTAGAGTGGTTTACATCTTACATCGCCCAACTTATAAAATACATATTTACATAAGTTCTTAACCCACATTACCTGTCTACGGAGCCTCTAAAGATGAAAGAGGAATACTACAATACTTGCCGACAACAAGGCTCCGGCTATACCTTTTATAAATACCAAAACAGGATCCCAAAAGACAAGAATAGAAGCGGCATGAGCCACGCAGGGCCCCGAAAGGAAAGGGGCTCACCAATTCAGCTGGCATGAAGTAATGAGGAGCTACGATCGGTGGACTGGAGTGCCTACTATAGATCCACCTACAATCATAACACGAATGTAGCGCCCCCGTCGAAAGGGACGTCAGTACATTTGAATTGTACTAGTACGTATGAACAAACTTGTTCCAAGTAAACTCAAACCACACATAAGTAGGAAACAGTAATGGATGCAGCAACCAAACACCTATGAAGGAACAATCAAGCCAAACAAGTTTAAAAACTCTCCTATTTTCCCCTTCCACAATTTCACTTCAATAGTTTCACAATTTGCTCATATTTTGTTTCAATAGTGATTTCGATCAATTTCAACCCTTATTACCTCGGCCACCCTTATTACCTTGGCCACCCTTATCGCCACAACCCATACCTTATTACTTCGTGTTGCAGTGCGCAACCCGATCCCACCGTACAGTTTCAATCCACAAACAACACAACAACAACAAACAATTCACAAAGGTCAACAACAATGCTTCTCAAGAATTAACAACGACAATATTACAAGTGTTTCCATAACCATCAATACTATTTCCATCATATTCAACAACCCATATACATTTAACGTCACATTGGTAATTGCCCACAACAAGCCATTGATATTGTTACCACAGTTATTCCAGTTGCACTAGTCATAATTTCCTTTAGTCATTTATTACTCAATTACAACCACATAACACAATCACAACGTACCAATCACAAGAAATTCATAAGTAATTTACGTACATACCACCTACCAAGCATACGTACATCAAGTGAGGCGATTCTACAAGGATCAAAGTTAGCCATACATACCTGAAGCCGAATTCCCTTTTTAACTTCTATTCCCAACTCACCAACTAGTCTAGCAACGTCAATATAGTTCACAAATTGACACATATGCCTTAGCAATGAAGTCCACAATTTACTACCCGAGCCTATTTAGGTTACCAATTCTCCTTTTGCAATTCTCTACTGCTACCCAATTACTCTTACTAGATTTTTTTGGTTTTTAAAGACGTGCATGCACAATCCCACCTTTGGTTTTCAAGAATCAATGTATGGGAATCCCCCCTTTTGTTCAAATAGGAAAATCAATTTAAAAAGAGTTGGGGATTTTTACCTGCAAGAACAGAAGTGAAGACAATACTTGAAATTTTCCAGATATTGGTGACTTTGAAAAATCAATTTGATGAAGATGGACTTTCTCTCTCCAAGGCCCTATCCTCCCTCTCTCTTATTTTGCTCAGAAAGTATGTTAAAATGAGGGTTTGGGGTGTTTTACTAGAAAGGGGGTCGGGTTTGAAATTTTAAAAAATAGAAGCCCGAGAAAGATATGCGGTCGCACTATGCGATCGCAGAGTTGAAATGCGGTCCGCAGATTGGACCGCAGAAGTGTCACAATCACTGAACATCTTTGTCTGGGTATGCGACGGGAATGCAGTCCGCATTCCTATTCTGCGGTCGCATTTTGCACCGCAGAATTGACCTCCACAAATCCTTCAGGAATTTATGCGATGATTATGCGGTCAGCATATTGATTATGCAATCGCATAATGAACCACATTTTCAACATCAATTTTGACAATCCTTCTGCTTCACTCTGCGGCAGAAATACGGTCCGCATAGCTTATCTGCGACCGCATTCTGGACCGCAAAATGACAATTTTCTGGAAAATCAATTCTTTTTATTTTTAAGTGCAAAACTAGTAAAAAGGGTCACACATATTTGGACCTTGGCACTATGAGCTACTAGGTTTTAAGCACAAAATTTTACGGGGCCTTACAGTACCTACCCTAACGAGTTTGCCATCAAATCATTGGGACACATTCATCGTAGGGGTTTCATGTTCATGTTTTGTTTACTGGGTCTGATCATGTTTCCGATGAAGAAAGGAAGAATCCATAGTAGGCTGGCTATGGTAGCTAAGACCCTAATGGAGGGGATTGGTGGGCAGCCATTCAGCATCGTGCCCATGATCATTGCAGACATATACTAAGCCTTGGAGAAGTGTCAACGAGGAGCAAAAAACTTCAAAGGCTGCAATTTATTACTTTAACTCTTGCTCGTGGAACCTTTCCAAAAGGGCAAATACTGACAAGAGATTCAGCAAAGGGACTGGGATGATCACATCGCTTTCCATCATCCAAAGCAAATGAATTACATCCCCGATATGTTCGCTCAGCCTGAGAATTCCAAAAGATGGGTTGAGCTATTTGATAATCTGACTGAAAAACAGGTTCAATGGATGTTCGAGTGGTTTCCGACCAAGGAGTTCATTGCCCAATCCAGAGATGCTGCTTTCCTTTTACTGATTGGTATGAGAGGAGCATACCCTTACGTCCCTCTCCGAGTTATGAGGCAAGCTGATAGGAAGCAAGTTATTACCCATGGTCGACAAGATGAGTCATTTTCGAGTTGAATTCCAAAATGATGATACTCCCTACAATGCCAAGCTCAGCATGGCTGGAAGACAACCATAATTGTCTGGGCCAGCCAAGGTCTGTTTGAGGTCACAAGATTATAGATGAAAATGTCAAGGCGCATGTCAAGTATAACAATTGCGCAAAAGGATTCGTGAGTATGAAAGGGAACGCTACGAGATACAAGAGTCCATCCAGAAGCTGCTTGAGGAATAGAAGGACATGGCTGTCAGTGCCAACAAGCGGCTAGGATACTTGGGGTGATGCATATTAGAACTGGAGAGAAAATTTCTCAAGAGGGTCGAAGATTGCCAAAATACTGAAGGGACCGAAGGCGAACATCTAGCCAGAGGTTACCTGTTGCTAGGACTTCGCAAGTTGGGGAAGCTGTTCGACGGAGCCAAGGATGCCAAATCTGAGGAAGGTCCTTCTGGGACCAAGTAGATAGGAGTTTATCTTTTCACTTTATAAATGTAGTAAGGCCAATAGGATCAATGACTTTTATTTCCTGTTTACTTAGTGTCGATTTGTGATTAATCTTATTTTTTATCAATAAAATGCGGCATTTAGTGTTCTAAGTTCTCCAAACCAATTTGTCGCTAGACCTACCTCGGGCACAAAGAGGTTCCCAAATTAGGACACGATTTACATTCCCGTACTATGTGTTTAAATAATGTAACACTTTTTATGATCCTCACTAACTTGATTACCTTTTTGTTTTTTATTATTCCCCTCCCTAAAGGTTAGTTTGTGCACTCTAGTATCATCATCTTATTCCACGTGATCTAGGGGCCCTCCACTCACTCCTCCTTTTAGCCCTGTCAAAAACAACAACAAAAGCAAGATGGAACAACGTCAGGAAGGAAAATGCAACTGAATGGGTAGAGGCCACTGATGGACATGGTACTCAAGAGAATGTATCCCAACTTGAAAAAACTGCTAAAATTCCCAGAAGAGCTCGATCTGGTTCAGAATTTGGCCAGCCTATCATTTTCCCTCAGCACCCAAAATATCAACTTTCCAAACACTCAAAACCCTAAACCTCCTCAAAATATCCCAAAGCAACAAAATCATCCCGCTCCCCATTATCACATTGTTCCATCAAAGACCCAATGGAACACCTTCCATACCCCAAACAACACTCAACTACTCATTCCAGAACCCCAAAACTCCACAAACGACAATTTCCACACCCACAACACTCCTATCTACATGGAAACCATGCCACACTTCCATTCAACCTATCTCAAGAACAGTTGAGTCTGATGTAAAGGATCTGCTTATCAGTAACCTGGCTGAGTAACTTTAGAAATTGACTAGCCGGATTCAGGGCGTTGAGGGAAGCAAATGAATCGAAGAGATGAACTATGAGGATCTTTGCATACAGCCTGATGTCGAATTGCCCAAGGGATACAAACCTCCTAAGTTCGAGATGTTTGATGGTACGGGTGATTCAAGCGTCCATCTGAGGACATACTGCGACAAGCTGGTTGGAGTAGGGAAAGATGAGAGAATCCGCATGAAGCTGTTCATGAGGAGTTTGAAAGGAGATGTGTTATCTTGGTACATCAACCAAGATCCCAAGAAGTGGTCAAGCTGGGTAGGCATGGCATCTGACTTTATGGATAGATTCAGGTTTAATACAGAGAATGCACCAGATGTGTTCTATATACAAAATCTGAAGAATAAGCCAACAAAAATGTTTCGCGAGTATGCTACTCGCTGGAGGTTCGAAGCTGCTAAGGTCAGACCTACATTAGAAGAAGAGAAAATGAACAAGTTCTTTGTCCGGGCTCATGATCCACAGTACTATGAATGGCTGATGATGGTTGAGAACCATAAGTTCTCCGACATTATCAAACTGGGTGAGAGAATTTAAGAAGGTATCAAAAGAGGTATGGTTACAAACTTCGTGGCCTTGCAAGATACAAACAAGGCCTTACAGTCCAGTGGTGTGTCCAAGAAGAGGGATGTAGGGGCTATGATGGTTGCATAAAGGACCAAATCTCCCCTCAAATACAAAACGTACCCAACACCTCCACACATATATCAACTAACCCCAAATTACCAAGCACCATCACCTTCATACCAAGCTCCACCACCAACTTATCAGTCACCTCCACCTCCCACATATCAGCGAACTTCACCCAGATACTTCCAACCCGCTCATGTCTATCAAACCTATAATGCTCAACCATCCCACTATCAATCACCTCCTGCACGCCAAAACTTCCCTAGACCTCGACCTAATTTTTATTGCAGACATCCAAAACAATATACAACCATCACCAAACCTATTGACCAGTTGTAGGAGAGACTCAAAGCTGCTAGTTATGTCACCCCATCCCTGATACAACCCCTGAGAGCCCTTGTCAGTGGGTTAACCCAAACAAATCCTGTGCGTACTACTCTGCCATGAAAGGGCACAATATCGATAAGTGCCGCTCCTTGAAGGACAAAATACAGTCCTTGATTGATAACAAGATTATTGTGGTGAAGGAACCAACTCCAAATGTCCGCAACAACCCTCTGCTAGACCATAAGGGTGGAGGTATCTACATGATTGAAGTAGAAGATGATTGGGATCCCGAGGGATCAATCAGGTTTATCACAGAACGTGATGACCCAAAGAAACCAATAATTACTCTCAATCCAATCATAGTCCAAATTCTACCGTCTGAGGATGCTGAGGTGAATTTGTCTGTGCCACTTGAGTTTGAAGCAACATCATCCACAAAGACACCAACACCAATTAATGTTGAATTCTTGTCTCTGGCAAATGCACCCATACCTATTGATGTTGCAATTTTGCCACCCAAGGCACATGTTCCGTTTGGAGTGAGGATTACCATGCCGATCCCAGTAGCAATGTCGACCATGATACTATTCCATACAAAGGCTGTACCCTGGGATTATACAACTGAGGCAAGGTAGAAAGGCAAGGTCAGTTTCAAAGTGACAGTTGCAGCACAGGGTATGACAAGAACTGGTAGAGTCTATACCCCTGAACATCTAGCTGAGTCATGCAAGTAGGCCTCCAATCGGCCACCATCATTGAGACAGGTCCAGACAACCTTTGGAGGAAAATACAGGCCATGGAGTATTCGGTCATCGACCAGTGAAACAAGACACCATCATAAATATACATTCTCTCTTTGCTGCAGAATTCTGAGTCATACAAGAATGCTCTGTTAAAGGTGTTGATTGAAGCATACGTACCAAGCAACATCACTGGTGGGGAAATGGCTAACATGGTAGGACTACGAGAGAACCATAAGATCACCTTTTATGAGGACGAGCTACCACCTGAAGGGTTGGGGCACAACAAGGCAGTGGATATCGCCGTGCAATGCGAAGATTATTTCATCATCAAAATCCTGATCGATGGAGGTTTCGGTCTTAACATTTGTCTGGTGGTAGCGCTCAAGAAGTTGGGTAAAGGACTACACAAGATAAACGATGGACCTATCAATGTGAGAGCCTTCAATGGTTCCCATAGGTCCACCATTGGTGAGATTATTCTATGCTTGCAGATGGGACCAACCTGGTTCGATGTCGATTTCCAAGTAATAGATGTGCGAGCATCTTACAACTTGCTACTGAGACAGCCACAGATTCATGTTGTTAGGGCCATAGCATCAACACTGCATCAGGCAGTTAAATTCGAATGAAATCACCAGGAAGTGATCATTCACGGCAACGGTAGCAACTCTATATACAGTCGGCAGACCATTCCTATGATCGAGGGAAGAAGGAAGCTGGGTGGAGAGACTTACCACCACATCAAACGAGTTAATGCTATCGACAAAGACAAATGGTGGGATAACAAAATCGAGAGTATACTGAATTGGAGTGGGTACGAACCTGGCAAGGGGCTCGGCAAGAACTTCCAAGGAATTGCTAAGCCCATAAAACTCACGAAATATGGCACTACCTTTGGTTTGGGATAGGATTACACCTAGGAAGAATTCAATAATTCGTTGCCACCATGGCATGGTCCTTACTATTCACTAGAGAAGCCAATACTACATCTAGAGCAGACTTTCCAATAGGTCGACATTGTTTATTGGTTAGACGAAGAAGAATCACTTGCAGCGGTAAAGAACTTGTTTCTTGAAGAAAATGACACGGATTGTTGTGTTGTTCTCGAGGAGGAGGGGTGACCTTCCATACAGGCCATGAGCAGAGGTGCACATCTCAATAATTGGACCATCAGGACAACCAGAGCTCGACGAGCCTCGGGGTAGCAAGGCTAAAACAAGCATTATCCATTGTTTTTACCAAATGATTTTTCTTTTCACATTTTCAATTCCCCCAATAAGATCTTCAATGTTCAAAACATTTATGCAATTTATCAAAGCATTTTAAATTCTCTTATGAATCAACAATCTTATCGTTTTCTCTCATTACTTTACTTATACAGCATTACTATTACTTATCTTGATGAACCAACGATTGTGACATGCAATGAGACAACTCGACAAACGGACATTGATTCAGAAGAAGATGACATACATGATGAGATTGTCAAAGAAGTTGAGAACTTTGAGAACAGGCCTAAGTCCAACCTGGACGTCACCAAAATTATCAACTTGGGAGATGCAAAAAATGTCAAGGAAACACGAATCAGCGTTCACCTATTGCCATCCAAAAAGAAAGAATACACAAAATTTCTAAAGGAATATGAGGACATATTCTCCTGGTCCTGTGATGACATGACTGGTCTGAGTACGTCTATTGTGGCTCACAAACTATCGACCGATCCGACATGTCCGTCGGTAAAGCAAAAGCTCAGAAAGATCAAGCATGATATGAGTTTAAAAATCAAGGAAGAAGTTACCAAGCAGGTCAAAGTTAAGGTTCTCAGGGTAGTAGAATGCCCGACATGGTTAGCCAACATCGTGCCAGTGCCAAAGAAGGACGAGAAGGTCAGAGTCTGTATCGACTACCGGTATCTTAACTGGGCCAATCCGAAGGACAACTTCCCTTTGACAAACATACACATCCTGATAATAATTGCGCCAAGCATGAGCAACAGTCATTTGTAGATTGCTTCACTGGTTATCATCATATCTGGATGGATGAAGAAGATGCTGAGAAAACGACTTTCATTACACCGTGGGGAAGGTACTATTACAAGATGATACCATTCGGCCTGAAGAATGCATGGGCCACCTACATGAGGGCCATGAATACCATTTTCCATGATATGATAAACAAGGAGATAGAGATATATGTAGATGATGTTATCATCAAGTCCAAGAAGTCCACTGATCACATGGAAGATCTGAGGATGTTCTTCAATAGACTGTGGAGGTACAACCTGAAACTGAACCTCAGAAAGTGTGCATTTGGGGTTCCTGCTAGGAAATTTCTTGGGTTTATTGTGAGTCACCGAGGAATAGAACTGGATCCATCAAAAGTCAAAGCCATTCAAGAATCATCAAGGCCAAAGAACAAGAAATATGTGAAGAGTTTCTTGGGGAGACTCAACTACATCAATCGATTAATAGCACAATTTATAGTTATTTGTAAGAGAATCTTTAAGATGTTAAAGAACGACGCCGCCACCAAATAGACCAATGACTGCAAAAAGGCCTTTGACAGAATCAAGTAGTACATGTCAACACCCCCAGTCTTAGTCCCGTCCGAGCCAGTTAGACCCTTACTACTCTACCTTGTAGAGTTATATAGAGCTTTTGGATGTGTTCTGGGGCAGCATGATATTGGGAGGAAGGAACAAGCCATTTATTATATCAGTAAGAAGTTCACCCCGTATGAGGCCTGGTATTCTCTATTGGAGCGCACCAGTTGTGCTTTGACTTGGGTATCCCAGAAGTTGAGACATTACTTCTATGCCTATACTACATATCTCATATCAAGGATGGATCGATTAAAGTACATGTTTCAGAAGCCCATGCCCACTAGCAAGCTAGCCAAATGGCAAATCCTTTTGAGTGAATTCGACATTGTTTATGTAACTCGGAAAGTAGTCAAGGACAGGCACTAGCAGACCACCTCGTTGAGAATCCTGTGGATGGAGAATACGAACCCATGAAAATGTATTTTCCTGATAAAGAGGTATCATTCATAGGAGAAGACATCGCAGAATCCTATGACAGTAGGAGAATGTTCTTCGATGGAGCGGAAAACTTCAAATGAGTCAGCATAAGAGCAGTCCCAGTATCAGAAACCGGTCAGCATTATCCGGTGTCTGCCAAACTCAGGTTCCCGTGCACAAACAATATGGCCGAGTATGAAGCCTGCATCTTAGGACTCAAAATGGCCATTAACATGAAAGTTCAAGAGCTGCTAGTGAATGGAGATTCAAACTTATTTACACATCAGGTACGAGAAGATTGAGCAACCAAGAACTCCAAGATACTCCCGTATCTACATCATGTACAGGAACTGAGGAAAAAGTTCACAAAGACGGAATTCCAGCATGTTCCCAGAATCCAGAATGAGTTCGCCAATGCATTGGCTACCCTATCATCCATGATACAATATCCAGACAAAAATTTCATCGATCCCATTCCAATAAAGATCCACGATCAGCTAGCTTATTGTGCCTATGTTGAAGAAGAAGCAGACGGAAAGCCTTGGTTTCATGATATCAAGGAATATTTGGCAAAAGAAGAGTACCCAGAGCTTGCAAATCCTACTAAAAAATGCACACTTCGGAGATTGTCCAACAAATTCTTTCACAGCGGAGGAATTATGTAGGAGGACTCCTGATTTTGGATTACTAAAGTGTGTCGACACAAAGGAAGCGTCCACGCTACTAGAGGAAATTCATGCGGGGACATGCGGTCCACATTTGAACAGTTTTGTCTTAGCAAAGAAAATACTCAAGGCTGCTTAGTTTTGGATGACTATGGAAATGGACTGCATTCAGTATGTACAGAAATTCCATCGCTGTCAGATACATGCAGACATGATAAAAGTACCTCTAAATGAGTGTAATGCAACAAGCCCACTATCACGACCCTAACCCGAACCCAGTTGTGATAGCGCCTCTTTTGAAGACAAGGCTAGCCAGTTAAATCCAATTCACCTTTTAAAGAAGTTAAGTAATAGAAAAGTAGTCTAAACATGATTTAAATGTACTAAATAGCAGAAAATATCGATAACAATATAGGAAATCCAACCCGACATAGCCCTAACCGGATTGTAACAAGTCACGAGCATCTCTAAAACCATAATACAAGTTTTGCTAAAGTCATAAACTACTACAATGTTTGAGAAGGAACAAAAATGATAGAGGAGTAGAGACACGGGGCTGCAGACGTCAACAGCTACCTCGTAATCTCTGAAAGGCCCGCTTGGAACTGGAGAAAATCAGCACTCCGGAGCGGAACCAGCTATGCCTAAATCTACACACAGGGTGTAGGGAGTAAAGTGATTACTCCAACTTAGTATGTAACAAATGTAAATAATGACTGAAAGCAAGAAAACACGTAAAGCAAAAGGCATTCTATAATGAAGTAGTAAATCACTTAAAATCAGTAAAGCCAGAAAAAATCAAGTAATATCCTCTTTTTACCAGTAAATCATGTAATTGAAGATAATTAAGATAAAGTAAACAAATAAAAGTTCTCCCCTTGGGCATAGTATCAACAAATCCGCCCCTCGGGCAACATCTCAGATCAGTACCATCCCCTCGGGCTCAATCTCACATCACAATGGGAACTCACGCTCACTGGGGGTGTGCAGACTCCTAGAGGGGCCCCTTACGACCCAAGCGCTATAACAAGCCCTCTCATGGCATAAAATCTAGGCCCTCTACCTCATATCAATCAAGACACCTCATGGCGTATATACATATATATATATATATATATATATATATATATATATATATACACATATATCATAAGCCATCGGCCTCAAATCAGTATCAGTGTTTGCTCACAATATATGCCCTCGGCATTACTCAGTAAAAAATACTCACAAGCCCCTCGGGCAATGGTAAAATAGTGTTTCTCAACCCAAACATCATTTAAAATATCATTTAAGTATTAAAACTGAGTAAACCTGGCTGAGTAGTAAAACAGTGGAAATCAACATGACTAAGTTCAAGTAATAAGTCAAAACAGTGAGGAAATAGTAATAAAAATCCCCGAAGGGTTCAAACAGTTGGCACGAAACCCAAATATGGCAATCAGCCCAAATAATGATGATAACAAATAAGTTTCAGTTTAATACGCGGTAAAATCATCAACCGAGACGGACCAAGTCATAATCCCCAATAGTATATGACCCCACACTCGTTTCAAGCGTGTGTCTAATCTCAACATAGCACTACGATGTGCAATCCGAGATTTCGAACCCTCATAACATCATTTACAATCAGTACTCACCTCGAACCAGCTAAATCTCTAGCTCGCGATGCCTTTGCCCTTTGAATCGGACTCTAAGCGCGTCGAATCTATCCAAAATTAGAACAAGGACGTCAAAATATGCTAAGGGGACAAAGCCCAAGCAAAAATAACTAACAAAAGGCACAAATCCCGAAATTAGCAAACCCCGAGCCCCGGGCCCACTTCTCGAAACTCAGAAATTTTCAGATCATTAGATTCCTTATCTTCCCGTAAGTTCATACATATCAAAAGTTCTCAAATACGGCCCCAAATGGTCCTCCAAATCCCCGTCCAATTTCTTAAGCCCTATTCTTCAATTTTTGGCTTAGATTTCATGGTTTTATAGGTGGAATTCACATAATAATCGAGTTTTTAGTCCAAGAATCTTACCTCCCAACGATTATCCTTGAATCCATCTTCATTCTCCTTCAAAAATATCCAAAAACGAGCAGCTATGGGTGAAAATAGACCCACATTCACGAACAAGACGAGTTTAAAAACATTCTGCCCAGGCCTTATTTTCTTCATCGCGATCACGAAGCATAAAAATCTTAGCTCCCAAAATAACTCTATGCGATCGCATTCAAGACCCTGCTAACGCAATGCCTGAGCCACTGACCCTATGCGATCGCAGACTTACACCCCACGTTCGCATTGAACAAATTTCCATCCAAGGCCCAGGTCCATTTAATATTATGCGATCGCGACCCCTTACCCGCGATCGCGATGAACAATCTCTCCAAACAATGTGATCGCAAGCCTCACTCCGTGAATGCAAAGAACAACCTGACCACTTCCTCAAATCCTTCTATGCGATCGCAGGACTCCCCTTACGATCGCGAAGGGCAAAATCCTGCAACAGCTGAACCTGCAATTTTCTGCAATTTTCCAACTTCAAATGATCCAAATGACCACCCGAAACTCACCCGAGGCCCCCGGGACCTCAACCAAAGGCACCAACACATCCTAAGACCTTATTCAAACTTGTTCCAGTCATCAAAATACCTCAAACAACATAAAATCACCCAAAACACATCGGATTCAAGCCTAAATCGAAATACGCTTTCATTCAAAAACCCAACCAAATCACGTCCGAATGACCTAAAATTTTTGCACGCACATCCCAAATGACACAAAGAAGCTACTGAAATTCTCTAAATTCCATTCTGACCCCTATATCAAAATCTCGCCTTTCAATAGAAAATCGCCAAAATCTCAACTTCGCTAATTCAAGCCTAATTCTATTCCGAACCTCCATAACCCATTCTGATCACACTCCTAAGCCATAAATCACCTCTAAAAACTAATCAAACAATCAGAACTCACATCCGAGCCCTCTAACACATAAGTCAACGTCCAGTTGATGTTTCCAACTTAAACTTCCTTAAAAGAGACTAAGTGCCTCAAACCTTACCAAAACTATTCCGAATTCGATCCGACCAATCCGATACCACAAAACACATATAAAGAAGCATAAAGAAGCAAAAATGGGGGAAATGGAGTGGTAACACATGAGACGACTTGCTGGGTCATCACGCCAACCATGGCCGTTCGCCGCCTGAGAATGGATGTTATTGGGTCAATCGAGCATGCCGCTTCCAACAGGACACAGGTTTATCCAAGTAGCCATAGACTATTTCACCAAGTGGGTAGAAGCAAAATCTTACAAAGCAATGACTAAGAAAGTCGTGTCGGACTTTGTCCCCGACCGCATTGTTTGTCGATTCAGGATTCCAGAGTCAATCATTACTAATAATGGTTCCAACCTCAACAACAACATGATAAAAGCTATGTGCGAAATTTTCAAGATCAAACACAAGAATTCCACAGCTAACATGCCTCAAATAAATAGAGCTACAGAAGCCGCCAACAAAAATATCAAGAATATATTGAGGAAAATGATAGAAAAGCATAAACAGTGGCACAAGAAGTTATCCTTTGCTCAATTGGGGTATCGCGCCATAGTCCGCACATCAACCAGGGCAACCCCCTATATGTTGGTTTATGGTACATAGGCTGTCATTCCCGCTGAGGTAGAAATTCCTTCCCTAAAGATCATGCAAGAAGCTGAGCTCGATGAAGCAGAGTGGGCAAATAGTCGTTATGAACAACTAGCCCTTATAGATGGAAAGAGAATGAATGCAGTTTTCCATGGTCAACTCTATCAGAATAGAATGTCCAGAGCCTTTAACAAGAAAGCCAAGCCAAGATAGTTCACACCGGGGCAGCTGGTGTTAAAGAAAATTATTTTGCATTAAGATGAAGCAAGAGGGAAATTCTCTCCAAACTGGTAGGGTCCATACATGGTTCACCGGGTTCTGACTGGAAGAGCCCTTATACTTGCAGAAATGGACAGAGAAGTCTGTCCGAAGCCGATCAATTCAGATGCAGTCAAGCATTACTATGTGTAATGGATTATGCTTTCCTTATATTATATAATTGAACTAAGCCTGACCTGATTCCATTTTAATAGGGGATACATAGGCAGCCCTGTGGGTTCGGTCACAATTCAATAAAATTTTCATTCCCCCCGTAATTGGAAACTGGGGTAGAATTTTTAGGAGGACCCTCAATATTCCGAAGTAATTTCCCCCGATCATCACGCAAGCAATAGTTAGAAACATCAACCCATCAAACTAGGGCAGAACTTTGAGGAGGACAATCAAAATTTCGTAGCAAGAGAGGTTGCAATGCCCTAAACCACGTCACAGTCGTCGGTTCATCTAAAAAGCTATTTCTAATTTATGTCATAATTTTACAAAATCATGCATGTTTACTATTCAAACTGCTTTGTTTAACAATGCTACCCCAATGATACAGCCAATATCACCAAAACTAGTCAAGCAAAGCCAGCGAGGATGCGAACTGCCTGCTCCCCCTTACAAAACTCACGATTTTTCTTTAGATGCAGGCATTAGGATAGCAAAATCATTAAACATACTGTACACCCATGAGTACGACTCTCTGAACCGTTGCAGTTGCCAACATTTTCTATCAGCACACAAGTAATGCTCCGTAGTCGCAATGTTCCCAATAATCACAATGGCACAATCTACTTTCAGCTAAGAAAACTCTACTGTCATATGTTATTTTATTTTCTTATATAAGGCTACCATTCTTCCTTCCGAGACTAAATGATATCTCCATCTACGTTCTTGTATAAGGCAACCATTCTGCTTTTCGATACTAAGCGTTGTCTCCATTTGCATTCTTGCATAAGTCTACTATTATGCCTTCCGAGACTAAACGCTATCTCCATCTACATTCTGGCATAAGGCTACCATTCTTCCTTCTGAGACTAAACATTGTCTCCATCTACATTTTAGCATAAGGTTACCATTCTACCTTCCGAGCTTAAGCTTTACCTCCATCTGCATCTGCATTGCATAAGGCTACCATTCTGCCTTTCGAGGTTAAGCTCTACCTCCATCTGTATCTTCATTGCATAAGGCTACCATTCTACCTTTCGAGGTTAAGCTCTACCTCCATTTGCATTCATACCATTGCACAAGGGTATCATTTTACTTTCGAGGCTAAACTCTGCCTCCCATTTTCTTCGAAACTGAGCACTATCTCAAGCACTATTTTTTTCGTTTTCCTTATGGGCTAAGCTCTGGCCTTCAATCCGCAAGACTAAGCTCTGTCTTGTCCACATCATCCCACTGCATCCTTCATGGGCTGAAATATTTCCAACTCATCCAAAGGCATCATAGTTCGAAGGCACCATCTTCATAGACCGAGAACACCATTTCATGGTTTGAGGATCCTTTTCAATCTTCTACATATCATTATTCAAAGGCATCATAATTCGGAGGCACCATCCTCATAGCCCAAGAGAATCATTTCAAGGCCTATGAATTCTTCATCATACACTTCATTGCCCAGAACATCATGGTCAAAAGACGTCATCCTAATCGTCCAAAGACAACATTCATAGTCCAACATGGAATTTGCATTATGATAAATTTATGCACAGAATACGCTTGTATTGTTTCATTGCAGGTAACTCAGTGAGCAACGACCATCCCGGCAAGAGCGATACCGCTCTATTTCCTTCAGCCATATCAAACCTTAATCGTTCCCGTAAACCTATCACTCACCCTGCCCTAGGTATTGCATCCGTTCTTGAAAAGTCTCCATCGGCATACTCCGCCGACGGATCCTGAACGACATGCGGCCTGATTCATGTAAAACCAGGGATATGTAGGTAGCTCAGAAGCCAGGGTACAGCCTAAACCTCTTCAAACCATTTCGCTCACTTAAAATCGACTATCATATCTTTACCCGACAACTCTTTCATTCTTCTCGGGTAAAGAGGGACAGCTGTTGATACCCAATTTTTTCCTATATATTTTGTATATGCAAAATAACTTCAAAATAGCATATATATATAAGCATGTCCAGACATTTATTATTTTTCCCATAATTTTTAAGGTTTTAAATTGATTTATTTCCCCCCTTTTTAGCCATAAAATCCTAATAATTATTTCCAAATTTTACAAATTTATTTAGTATTTGCAAAGCTAAATTACACATAATTGCAATATTAGTCATTTTAAGGTTTAATTGTGTCTTATGTTCATAATATTAAGTCTTGTATTTTTAAAATTTTTTAATTATGTGTTATAAATCAATTTAGTATTTTCAATTTATTTTCAGAAACTATTTGCTATTTTTTATAAAATAAAAAAGAAAAAGTGGCTATTTAACTCGTAGCCACATTTGACGTTCAATTATAACCCAAATTAGACCCCAAATCCCAACCCAATTATACCCACTGGACCAGGTCCAAACCCAATTTCATAAACTGACCCACCTACCCCTTTTAATCTAGGTTGTTGAATATTCAGATCAACGGCCACCATTGCCCGTTACCATTTTTAACCCCTAAATGACCCCTTACCCTAAATCATTTCTCACCACCCGCCATCCTTGAATCCATTCCTATCAAACTCTCTCTGGAACTTCACCTAAACCACAACCGCCGCCACCAAAATCTACCATAATTTCCTTCAATCTCCGCCTAATCCATGGACTCCCATGGCGGTTTGAGACGTGTAGTCGTCTCCGATGTCTACTGGTTACCTATTTTTTGTGATTCCATGGAAAGATCTTGAAGGGATCTAGTCCAGTCGTGGTTCAAGTTTTATTTATGGCCTTTTCCTGGCCATCCGTGGCCGATCGAGTCGGATCCATGGCTTTTCCGGCTAGATCGGTAACTTTTCAAAGTCTTTCTCACATTTATGGGTTCTCTGAAACCCTAACTTTTATGATCTTTCGATTCTCTTTCAGATCTATTTTAGATCTGTGTATGTTATGAACTTCTTGACGTTTTCTCAAAAGTTCTTCGATTTTCTTTCAAAGTGACTCTTCGTTTTCAAATTAGGGTTTCTTAAAACTCTTTTTTAAAGATCTCTCCTTTGATTTTAGTATCTTTTATGATTTAACTATGTTTAAAATGGTTTTCTCAGGATGATATTCTACCTATTTCATCGTGTTAAAACCCTAGGTGTTTCAAGTTTTATTCGAGTGCTGAAACTGCCTTTGTTTGTTTTGCATGTATATTGGTTTCGATTGAGTTTTTTGTGTTTAGATCCTTCTCTTTGTTTAACTTGACTGATTCTAAAGTTCTTAAATTTTCAACTCGACTATTATATGAACCCTAATTCCTTATAAATCTTTTCTTCACTTATTGCCATAGGTTTAAAGACCTTTCTTGTGTTGATCTCCTAAACCAGTTACTATGTTTTCTTCGCTTTTGATTCTATGTGACTACTCAATTCTGTTGACTACTGTGCTTTGAGTAGATCTCTTTTACTACTGAATCCTAGTTTACTCCTGCTACTACTATATGTTTGTGTTGCTTTTTTCGGCAATATGATTAGCCTTGCATGTCTGACGCTCTTGTTCATCCTTCTCTATTTATGTGGCAAAGTGCAAAATCATGTTTCTTTCTTGATTGACCTTGATTTCCTCAATGTTACAACTGATTGCAAAAGGTTCCTTTATAAACCCTAATTTTTTACTCATTTTGTTTGAATTGATTGATTTCCTTTCTTTAATTATTGTGATGTTTTACCTTGAATCCTTTCCCAAAATTAAGTATATTTTGTACTTAGACTCAAATATTCACCTCATACTTTTACTCCCCCCTTATATGGAAAGAATCAATCTGTCTCAAACTGATTTCTTTCCTTAATTGACCCTTTTAGTATCCATTTGAGAAGTAATCCCTTGATTAAAGGGAAGTACTTTTGTTAATTGATTTTGATTGTGATTATTTCCATGTCTGTGATAAAACCTTACTTGTTAACTTATTCATTACTCATTTTCAAAACTATATATACCTTGCCCTCTTTTCTTAAAGCACGAACGATTGAGTTCAGAACACACACTTACACTCAACACTCTCTCTTTATCTACTACTGCTTGTGCTACTGCTTTGTCTAGCCGGCTGAAAGCCAAGGCTAGACTGTGGAATCTTGCTTACTTTTCCTTTCTGCACTTTGCTGCTCTATTGGTATGTCCTAGTTAATTTTTAACGTTTCAACAATAACATGTTTCTTTAATTGTTCTAATTTCTCTCATTCTTGTCTACTTCTGCTTGTGGTACTACAGTCAAGTTACTTTACCAGCCTGCTATAATATTCCCCCCCCCAGATTAGTGTTTCCCCTGTATGTGTTCTGAAGCATACTCTATCAGTCACTTGTTGTCTTATGAATCCCAAACCCCCATATCCCCTTTATGTGTTTGTGTTCTTTTGGCTGGTTTGTGACCATGTCAGCATCTGCTATTACTGTGCATGACCAAAACAGACCCCTGCTGGGGTCATGTGGTTACAAACAAGTGTATTCCCAAAATCCCTCGACCCCTTTTGAATGACTGCTGGTTTTGTGTAGTTTTGAGTTTTACTGCTACAACTTATTTCAATCACCTTTGTCACTAATTGCTTTCAAAATGGACCTGCCAGTCTAGTTGTTTTAAACAAACTCTTTTTCAAACTATGTCAAGCCCTCTCTGTCATGACCCAAACCGGATGGGCCGCGACGGGCACCCGGTGCCTTACTCAACCGAGTACCAATGTAACATAT
>MU712193.1:6726-20944 GCA_026770625.1 Nicotiana glauca | reverse complement strand
GAAATTTCTAAGTTCTTAAGCTTGAATCCGAAGTTGATTTGGTGTTTTGATGTTGTTTGGAGTGATTCAAAAGCTCGAGTAGGTGTTAATTATGTTATGGGAGGTGTTTGTATGTTTAGGTTGAGGTCTGAGGGTCTCGGGTGTGTTTTGAGCGAGTACGGAAATTTCAGAACTTAGATAATGGATGGGAGCAAAATTCTTAGCGCTGGGCGTGCTGGCCTAGTGTTGGGCGCGTAAAAGTGACCGCAGCCGCGGTCATGAAGATCTGCAGGTCGTCGGTCCAACTTCGGAAGCGCATATCTTTTGATCTACAAGGAATTTGGGGAAGATTCAAAAACGAAAGTTGTATATATTTAATCTAGTTTTCAGAACCATATTATAATAGGCATTTGGACATCTGTAGCGAATGTTATGTCCAAAATACTAAAGCCTGTCACGGCAGAGCAAAACCTGCGCGACCGCTGCCGTTTTTGCGCAGACCGCACTGGTTTTGCATGGACCACGGTCGTTTTTGTGTGGTCCGCATAGGTAGAATCTGTGGGGTACTCTATAAATACGAGGTTTTGGGGTTTATTTGATATTTTGACATAGAGAGCTCGGATTTTGGCAATTTTTTGAAGGTTTTTCAAGAAATTCATCGGGGTAAATGATTCTAACTCGGATTTGACTAGAATACATGAATCTATCATAGAATTCATCATTTAATTAGTGATTTGGGGTGAAAATTTGGAGAAAATTTATAGAAACTTTAAAAAGGAATTTTTGAGATCCGAAAAACAATCCGATGTCGGAATTTGATAAAATTAGTATTGTTGAACTCGTATTAAAATGGAAGTTCGGATTTTATGAAAATTAAGTCGGGTTCCGAGAGGCGGGTCCCGCATTGACTTTTGGTTGACTTTTTAATGTGGATTTTTAAGTCAATGTTTTACTATCCGGAATTGTTTTCGATGTATTTTAATGAAGTTATACAATTAATTTGGATAGATTTGAGTCTCTCAGAGGTCAATTCAAGCAAGAAGGCTATTTTGGAAAATCGGCCTACCTTCAAAGAGATAAGTGTTTGGTCTAACCTTAGCTTGAAGGATTAGGAGTTGTGTCTTATTTGTTACATGTTAATTGTGGAGTACGACGTATAGGCATGGTGACGAGTATCTATGAGTTGGTGTCAAGTATGCCCGTGAGTCGTGTATTATAATTGTTATGACTCCGTTGTGGTTTATTGCGCTTCATAGTTTATTATTGTTTTGATATTATTGTTCCCTTGCCGAGATGTTATTGTGTTGATATTATTGTTCCCCTGCTGGAATATTATTGAAATATTATTGTTCCCTTGCCGGGATGTTATTGTTTTGATATTATTGTTCCCTTGCCGGGATTATATGTGATTATTAATTTGTTTGTTTGCAAATAGGAGTGGGTGGTACGCCTACCAATGGATATAATGAAATGGGAGCGGGTGGTACGCCTACCACAAGATATAATAAAAATGGGAGCGTGTGGTATGCCTACCATGAGATATAATAAAATGGGAGCGGGTGGTACGCCTACCATGATATACATGAAATGGGATCGGGTTGCACGCTGCAACAATTATTAAATATTTGGATCGGATCGCACGCCGCGATAATTATTATATATTTGGATCGGGTTGCACACCACAACAATTATTAAATATTTGGATCGGGTTGCACGCCGCAACAATTATTATATATTTGGATCGGGTTGCACGCCGCAAAAATTATTAAATATTTGGATCGAGTTGCACGCCGCAACAATTACATATATATTTGGATCGGATTGCACGCCGCAATAATTATTATATATTTGGATCGGGTTGCACGCCGCAACAGTAATATATGATAGGGATCGGGTTGCATGCCGCAACAAGAAAGATTAAAAGTGAATTTTGATTCTTATGTTGAGGACGTGAGTTAAAGCGCGAAGGGTGGTGTCGTGCACTTCCTGTTTGCTGTGTTTAATTGTTGTTACCAATTCAAGTGTTTTAACAGTTAAGAATTTTCCTTATTGCTGTGATCCTTTGTGTTGGAATCCGTATTGTTTCAATACCTTGCCATATTTATACATAGCTTTCAATACTTCAAATTTCAACAATTGTTACATTTTTCACTCAAGGGATTTCTCAACTAAATTTTCCTTAAACCGTTTGAGGTTGTACCTTACTAAAAATGAAATTTCTACTATGTATTGATTTATTGATTTCTCGTATTAACGGTAATGATTCATTCTATTTTGTACTTTAATTGAAAATGATATTTTCTTTATCAAATGATTTCAAAAAAACAAAACTTCATCTTTTATGGTTGATATCCTAATTAAGTCGGAAGTTGTACTCTACTTTATGTTAAGCGAACGAGGATCCTTGAATATTCTTAATTGTATTGGGTATGGAACCTATGAACTCAGTAACATGAGAATATTATTATGCAATGCGAGATAGAAATATGTGGGCACAAGGTGCCGGGAAAAATATTATAGTTTTATTTAATGGCATGTGAGTTGTCCGTGCGGTTGTAATACCAATATGGGCACGAGATGCCGTAAAATATAAAAGTGGGTTGAGACCTATATTATTATGATTATGAAATGAGGCATCAAAATGTGACCTTTACTCAAAAGAATTATATTCAAAAGATGCTTATTTGAAAGATATTTATTTGAAGGAGATATATTTATTGAAAAGCATATTATCTTAGAGATTATTACTTGAAGGATTTATAGGCGAAAGATTTATACTTGAAGGACTTCATTAACTGAGTGCACTTGTATTTATTATTTGTTGAGAAACAATTATGTTGTTCTTGTTGCCTGCTATTTATATCACTGGTTAATCATTGTTGCCATCATTGTTATCTGCTTCCTATTATTTTGTACGCTATCTTGCATAGGTTTATTTGGTAGTCTGGTCCTAGCCTCGTCACTACTTCGCCGAGGTTAGGCTAGGCACTTACAAGACATGGGGTCGGTTGTGCTGATACTACACTTCTACATATTTTTGTGTACAGATCCAGGTATTTGGTCGATAGTAGCTATTCGTTGCGGTGAAGTATCAAGGTAAACCTGTTGCAGCGTTCGCAGGCTTCGGAGCCACTTTATTATTTTGTATTTTCACTACTGTACTTATTTCCTTACGGTTGTGTTTAGAAATGGTAGTGAAAAACTCTATAGAGCTTATCACTTGTACTACTGGGTTTTGGGAAGATTTTCATTGTATAAGAATTTTATTTCAGAAGAATTTGAGATGTTATTATTCATGGTTGTTATTCCGCAATTATTAGGCTTACCTAGTCCTTAAGACCAGGTGCCATCACGAAACCCAACGGGGGGGAAATTGGGTCGTGACAAGTTGGTATTAGAGCTCTAGGTTCATAGGTGCTACAAGTCATAAGAGAGTTTAGTAAAGTCTTGCGGGTCGGTACGGAGACGTCTGTACTTATCTTCAAGAGGCTACAGAACTAGTAGGAAAAATTCTCACTTCATTCATTCTTTATCGTGCGACATTTATTCCGCTTGAAGCATACATCTTAGGTTCTTTTGCATCCACTCATGTATGGAATTGCGCACTTCGCCAATGGTTTGTAATATCATAAAAAGGTTATAAGAGAGCCAGGGTTGCTCAACCATTGTTACCACGTGTTGATCAGAATTGAGGATATGGAAGTGCGAAGAGATCTTCAGTTATGCGCATGGGAGTGCATTGAAACTTGACATCTGGTTGATGAGTACAATCTTAAGAAGGTTTAATTGGTTACGAAATCATTACAGGTGGATGTAGATCTAAAGATAGTTAGTGGTATTAGAGACTATGTGGTTCATATGAGATTTCTAATTAGCGAAGAGTACATACTAGCAGCTAAGGCACTAGAGGAAGTGAGTTTAACTATCATGAGGATGACAATCGCCAAGTAAATGGCTTGAGGTGTCCTATGCCTGGTATCGTACGAGGGGTGAAGGTTAGTATTATGGATCATCGGGAATGTATCTTAAGATTTCGCACTAGTGAGGGGAGTCCACTATCAACGATCAGATTTGCGGGGTCATATGTTATACCAATTTTGGACTGAGATATATTTATGTGGTATTGAAAGGTTTTCCAAAACTTGTATATGTTCAAGAGCTAAGATTTAAATGAGATAGTGATGAGACTTGAGATATTCCGGCGTCCTTAATAATTCGGGGTCAAGGAAACATATTCAGTATACGCGTAGTGCATACGTTAATCACAACACTCGTGTGGGGCAGTCATCTTTTAATATACAAGTGGCATGAAATTTCCTGCAATTGCTATTTAATTTATCCGGTACAGACTCAGTATGAGCAGTCGAACTGCAGATGGGTTGTTATGAAGATGGTGATACTAGGAGCATCTTGAGAAATTGTGATAGACTTGGGAGAAATACGTTCCATTACCGCACACGTGCCACGTACTCCATTACAATTACTACTCTACTTAAACGGCCAGTTATGGATGGAGGAAAAGCGGGTAGATGGCGCCTAAGAGGTGGAGGCCCGATCCATTGATGTATTTGCTATGGTATAGTTGAGGTCGCTACACTATATGGAGTCGTTACAAGTACGAACTCGAGTTATCCTAAGGGGACAATCTCCTTAACTTGATTCGGTTATGAGTATCGAGGCAAGTCCTCCTAATATGCTATGCTCATGAGTGAGCTTCGTAATCCTAAAATTTACGTATGTGAATACTTCTGTTGGGAGATTATATGGAGATAGCTATGTCTATTATTATGTGTTGGTCGCTAAAAGCAGTTGTGAGCCCAAAAGTGACTTTTGTTAATCATTTTGGTGAGTTTGATGTAATTTCAAAATAATTAATTTCAATTATGAATTATATGCCTACCGGTATGAGCGTTCATTATATGTGTGATTTTATTTGACGGAAATTATTTGAAAGAAGGAAGAAAGGAAATGGAAAATTTTAGTTGGCACCATGTGCAAAATACTTGTGATTCAGAGTTAAGGACGAGATCCTCACATTTTTATATGATATGAAATATGTAAACCGGGCTACAAGCTGTGGTGGATGTTATATGCAGTGAAAAAAAAATTCATGCCGCAACAACAATTAAATATTTGGATCGGGTTGCACGCCGCAACAATTATTATATATTTGGATCGGGTTGCACGCCGCAACAGTAATATATGATAGAGACCGGGTTGCACGCCGCAACAAGAAAGATTAAAAGTGAATTTTGATTCTTATGGTGAGGACGAAATTGACTCGTGATAAAAATTACTTCAAAAATCCACTTGTACGTATGTTATATAAAAAGAATAGACAATTACGATGTACAGTAGTATTGATGAAAATTAAGAGTCCATCAATATCTGTAGAGAACCAGGTTTTCTACCAGTTCTCTCGGTAAGTAACAGACCGTAAAACCAAACAGTATAGAGAACTAGGTTTTCTATCTGTTCCCACAGTAAATCGACAGTAAATAGAGAACACGCGATATTTACGTGAAAAACTCCTTACTCGGGGACTAAAAATCATGACCTACCCTAGGTGGATTTCAACTCCACTAAACTGAGAAAACTTCATATTACAACCTATTGCAAACTAGGAATTAAACTCTCAATCTCTTGCCCCTTAGAATAACTCTATTGTAAGCCTTTTGCAATAACTCTATTACAAGGTAACAAACCTTGACTAACTCTAGTCAAGAAACTAAACAAAATAGTGGTTTAAATTTGTCCTACAAAGTAGTGTAGGATTACAAATAAAGAACAAAATAACAAAAACTCAATAAATCTAAGGACTTAAGATATCTTCAATCTTTGGATCTGGTAATTGAGGTTGCAACAACTTTGTTCCTGAGAGAGGTGGTGGCTAGCACTTGAGATAATATGATTTAATTTTTTGATTTGCAAGTGTTGGAAAATGAAATCTTTTGCCTCATGCTAATAATATGTGTGTGAGAGGTCATCAAAGATGATGCAATAAAACGTCCTTTAGTTTGGCCTTAGCAAGTTACAATTGTGATGTTGAACTGTTGTACTACTCTCAGAAGGTACAGTGCATCAGCTTTTACAACTGCAGAGTTGATTGCACGACGACCAGGGAAACTGAACCCTATTTGTTGCCTCTATTGTTCCTTTATCTGTTTTCATTGAGAATTGAACTAGACATTTAACTAGCTACTCGGAACACAATGGAACTAATTGTATCAGGTTCCTTATCTGATTCTCTCCTAAAGTTTGTCAATTCATCAAAATAAAAATGCATACCTTATTAATTTCCCTCTTTTTTGATAATGACAAACTTAGAATTGATATTCCCCCTGAAAACCAGATCTCCACGTTGTTCACACTATGAATCAGCAATATTCCCCCCGAGAACATGTTTTTTCCCTTCAATTTTCAAGTAACATATCTGCTGCCAATCGGTACAGTACAACAACTTTTGCAGATGTAGAGTTGATTGTACGACGACAAAGGGAACTAATAAAATCTGATCCCTATCTAGTTCGGCGAGAATGTTTGGAAAATTATCAAAACACGAAATAACATAACTTATCAATTTCTGCCCTTTTTTTTATGATGACAAACCCAAAATTGATATTCTCCTTGAGAACTAGATTCCTTACAAGTTCCCCATACGGATCAAACCTATAAGCAACATGTTAACAACAATGTTCCCCTTGCGAAGCAGACCTATGTTTCATGAACAACATAGCATATCAAATCAATTCTATTCTTCCCCCCTGTAGACACCTATGTAACTTCTCCTTTTGGCATCACTGAAAAGAATAACAGAAGATGCACAACCAAACAGAAGTTCAGCAACATTAACTCATGCCACTTGGGCAACATAGTGTAAATAGTAATCGGAACAACAAGTGAATATCTTGGCAAAAAATAGAGTGATTGCCCATAGTACAGTAATTATAACAAAAGCACTGCAGTTTCAATCAATACATAATATGATAATTTAAATAACTGAAGTACCAATGTTATCAAACATAGGTATCAAAAAAAGATAGGAATTCGAGGGAATTTGGTAGGAGTGAAAGACATGAATCTCTAGGTAATTTCCAACGTAAGAAAATTCACTAGTAAAATTTCAAGAAAATATCCCTAACTAAATTTTTAGCTAGCTAAGATAATCCCCACCTAATTCTCCAAAAAACCATCTCCAGCTAAATCTGCAGCAATAATATCCCCAAGAAATTTCGCAAATAAGAAAACCCCTAGATAAATCCCCAAAACAATATCCCCAACTAAAGTCACATGTTGAGTTACCTAGGGATATTCCTTCGGATTAACATAATAATTTTTTCCATTTTCTTTATTTGCTTACCTGCGGATTTTCCTAGGGAAATGTACTTGTCGGTTTATTTTTCCGGGTAAATTCCCAGGTAATATTTTGGTACATAATGGCGCCAAAGTTACCTACGGATTTGCCTAGGAAAATATTTATCGCAGGTAAAATATATTGAATTTAGGAATTATAACGTTTCCCGTGAAAATTCGCAGGTATTATCTGCGAATAAAATCCCCAAGTAAATTCCCCATGTAATAAGCAGTTTTCTTGTAGTGATAAAAGTAAAGAACTAAGGCTTTGATGAGCTTGTCCATTCATTCATTACAATCCTTTGATCAATGATCATCTACTCTCTCAAGTCCTCCGCCTGTTTCTTCAATCTTTCATTCTCACTCGTCAACTTAGCATTCTATTATGCCAAGGGTCCATAGGGACCTACTTCTCTAGCTATCTAAGCAGGTTGAACCATTAATCAGATCACTAAGAATCTCTTCAAGCTTCTCCTCATCAATAACAAACTCAGTCTCATGCACATATAGCATTAGAGTATAACATGCAACATAGACGTTTTTACTTCTATTCATAAATGTTGGGACTTGGAGGAATAAAGAGGTGATTCTATTTTTGAAACTTGGTAATGTTAAGAAGTTCCTCCATTTTTAGCAATATCAGAGTCAAACACTCTACCTAACAACACTTTTTGAGACTTTAGATTCTCCTTCCTCTCCAACTCCGATAACTTAACCTTTTGCTTCTTTAAGGAACCGGGATCTTCATTCACACTACCCTTTCTTTTCCTGAGCTTTCAGGTCTCACTATTCTCTTTCCCAATGTGTTCACTCTTATCATTTGTTGCATATTTCTCACCTGACTTTCTTTTCTCCATTTTGCTCTTCTTTGAGTTCTTTCTCATAAATGGAGATTTTTCCACTTCATTATCCTCATCCTCCATATATACCACATCATCAAGTGACGTCACTTCATCATTAATCAGCTTACTTTTCACCAATCCTTTTTACTGGATCAGAAGTTCGTTTAAACACTAAGCTAAAAAAGAATTCATCATCACAATTAGTATCCCGAGAAGGACTAGAGGAATCAGGTCCCTCATTCTGTTCCCCCTTTTCCAGCACATTTACCAATTCCTCCATCTTTCAAGGCTTCTACAAACCCAGCAACAATTTCAACCTTATTCTCTAGAATATTAGTTATAACCTATTCCCTTTCAGTTAAAGTCCAATCAAAATCTACCAAAGACTTCCTCGGGTTTTGATTCAAATGGAGTTAGAATTTTGGAATATGTTAGAGCTGGGTTTACTTCTGGAATATTTAGAGAGAAGGATTCTTTAGACAAGGTTGATTATACTTTTGAAGAAAATAACCGGTTTTGGTTGGGTTTGAGGGAATGAAATGGTTTTTTGGGGCAACGGGCCAGTTCAAAAAAGATTTAACATTTTGGACTTCAAAAATTAGGAGAGAGGTGGAAATAAATTAATGATATGACACTTCAGCAGTTTAAAAAGGCTTATAAGTATTGAATAGACTACTAACCTGAGTCATAGGAACCAGTTTCATTGACGGTTTTTTAAAATCTAAGCTAAAACTTCTAGAGGTGCAATATCACTCTTACTTGTTTTGTCCTGAAACTGTCATATGTGTATACTTGTAATATTATAGATTTGAGTTAGATGTCATTGAAAACTACTTTTTTGCGCTGTACCTTTCCTTCAAAACATAGCCAATCATCGAGGGACCAAGTACTTAGTTGAGCTTGATCAACCTCAACTCTAATCGATTTCTTCCAAAATGTTCCCTGCTCAGCGCCTTGGTGAAGATGTGTGCTACGTGGTCCTCTATCTTCTAAAACTTCATATAAATCAGACCCTTTTTAACATTATCCCTCAAAAAGTGATGTTGCACATCAATGTGCTTTGTCCTCTTATGTTGTACCGCATTCAAGCTGTAAATACACCAAAGTCTTCCAGTTATTGATTGATTTATAGTAGTTGAGCACAACAAGAAGTAGCAACCACATATTTAGCTTCAGCAATAGAAAGAGCCATAAAGTTTGTTTCCTTGTACCCCATGAGAACAAGCATGACCCCAGAAAATGTGCCATTCTAGATGTGCTCTTTCTATCCACCAGATATCCAACATAATCAGCATCAGCATATCCAACCAAGTCGAAATTATCTCCTAAAAAATAGACGAGGACCAAGACCTGGGTTCCCTTATGATATCTCAAAATTCTTTTGGCGTCATTCGAGTGAGATTCTTTTGGGCCAGGTTCCAATCACTGTTCTAACTGAAGGCCTAGGGACCAGGTGCCATACTTTGTTCCTCTCAAACTGATTGAGTACTTCATACATAGCAGCTATCTAGTTAGCATTTTGCATTGCTTATTTGATGTTCTTAGGCTCTATTGGAGGCAAGAAGGCTGAGAGGGCAACCATGTTCCTTGCCTTAGATCTAGGTTGAATACGAGAGTCTAAGGATGTTATTATATTTTGAAGGGGATGTGAACTCTTTTTGCTTCCAGTCAGTTACTTGAACTTTAGAATGTGAAGAACCAGGTTCTTGCATATTTGAAGCATCATTGACATCAACAGAATTATGACTTACACTCCTTTGTTCTGCATCAGAAGTACCTAATGCAGCATCAGCAACCCATATGTTCAGCTTCAGTCGAGGTTATAGAAGGAGCACTCTTTCTCTTAGTGCCACCCATGTCTTTTCCTGTAGTCTTTCTAACTTTGCTCTTCTTCTTTTGATTGTAACTATCTGACAACTTTTGTAGCAGATCAGGACTCTTGTCTATTTGAGCAAGTGAAGGAACTAGTTCATGAAATTGTTTTCTTAACCGAACTAGCCTATCTGCTGCACTTCTATCACCAAAACCATCACCTTTATCCTGTGATTCTATCCTCATACTTTCATTCATAGTCTCCTCATTATCACTAATATCTTTACTTCGTACCACTATTGCACATGTCTCATCATGTAATCCATAACCAATTGGTGAATCAAATACAGGCACTTGTTCTTCCACCCTTCCCCTCGCATCAGACTCAACACCCCCGCTCTCCTTTTATTTTTACTTTTCATTTTTTTACCATGAATGCCTTCACTAACAACATTACCCTTTTCAATACTAGTCATACACCCAACTAGAACAAACCCACTGTCAAGTTTTTCTGTAATTGCAGAATCAAACTCAGAGGTGAGAAACATAGAAGTTACCTGTTTAGTTTAAGAAGAAACTGGTTCTTCCCCCTCAGTTGCAGACCAGATCATCATAATTCTATGGTTCTTCTGCTTGACTGACTTGTAACATCTCACTCAATTTCTTATCTTGTTCTCTACTGGCCACTGTGTTGCATACAATTATTTTGCTATGCTTTTTCTTGGTATTTTGGGTGGTTGAAACTGTGGGTGAAAGTTCTTAGGGTAGCGAGGATGGGTTTTCCTCTTGGGAATTTTGAGATAAGAGGGTAAGGTCGGATCAATTTAAAGATGAGAAGGTTGAGTATCTAACAACTTCTTAGAGGTTTTCCTCTTGGGAATTTCAGCTTGAAGAGGCATCAGATTCTTCCACGGATATTTAGGCAACTATGGCGCATGGGACTCTTGATGAAACTAGTTCATTTATAGCTAATTGGTTCAAAAGTACTTTGGGATGAAGAGAGACTATTTTCAGTTCATGGTCCATATGCAATTATTTCAAATTATGCGGAGTGTAGCATATATACCTTATAAGCTCGATAAACCAGGTTCTTCACTGAAAGTTCTCTTGTGTAAGACTGATTTTTTCCAAGAAAATAAGGATAATATCATTAGACATTAGTGATATATTTTAGTACATGACACAAGAGTATACTAATAAAAGTATGAAATTGAGCAATATCTAATCTGATAATTACAAAATTCACAAATTATCTAACCAATCATTAAGTTAGAACCAGTTGTTTTTAGGTAATCTTAATCATCCCGAATTCTAACGTTTTCCTTCCAAAGTGATCTTCACTCAAAGCTTTTATAAAGATATCAGCTAGTTGCTTATTAGTAGCACAAAATTTCACAGCGATCAAACACTTTTCAAAGTTATCCCTTAGAAAATGATGCCCATCATTTAAGTGCTTAGTTCTTTTATGACGGAAGCGGCGGAAGTTTTCCTCCGGTGAGTCTTCTAAGCACTTAAAAAAAAAATCACTAGATGGTGCAATAATTAAGAAGGTTTTTCTCATCTTAGAGACCTAATCCATAGTTTCTCCTTTTATATTGTTCTTCCATCAAGAACAGTTACTTGTTCAGATGCACAAGGGGCAATAGTTTCTTTATGAAAATGGATTGTTTTAAATAATTAAGTTGAAATGAAGTTTCAACTAGTTCAAATTAAACGGACTATCTTTATGAAACATTCAATAGAGGACGTTAATAACAAGCGCGACTGTACAAAATTGCTATAGAAGGGCAACTAAGTAGCTGATCTTTAGCTAAGGTCGCCTCTACTACCAATCAAACTGTGATCTGTCACGACAACTCCCCAAAGAATCTAAAGGTCCTTTATCCTAGATAAATGGCAAATGCCAAGTATTAGAACAAGCAAATGCCAAGTATTAGAACAAAGTACGATAAGTGCAACTTTTTTGTTAGTTCATTATGTGTATACTGCATTGTCAGTAGGGATGACTTTTAGTACATACCTCCTACTGTTTTTGGGTGACAGAAATTACCAAGTTGTATTCAGGTATAGCCCCCCTCAATGCACCTTTTTGGAAATATAACACCTCCCAAACTTCAGTCTGTGGTACTTTATATAAAATAAAATAAAAGGTGAGACTATGTTAAGTTATATTACTACAATCCATGTCAATGTTCTGTACTATAAGTTATTCAAATTAATATTGTCAAAAAAAAAGATACATCTAATAAGTTAGTGATCTCAGAGTCCCTAACACCTTCGTGTAGGCCTCAACCGCGAAAGATTTCAACTAATATATAAACCTTTATAATTCTATTTTTTTTAAAAAAAACTAGGATTAAGTAAAACCAAGATTACTACTTCTTCCTCATGTATAAATTAGAGGCAAGTGTCCAAACACGCTATGCCTACTCTTTATCTGCCATTGCCAAGATTAATCTCCATTGAGTTCAAAAGCTGAAGGGGCAAAATCATAATCTCCATCATCGTCATCAGCTCGCCTAATTCCAATGATGCAGCAGGAGGATAGTCATAGTATCCATCATCGTCGTCTCCACCTTCTTCGATGCATGCTGCTGGAGCATAATCATAGCCGTTATCCCCGTCGTCATCTCCATCTAAACACGATCTTCTCTTCTCGAACCCAATTATCTTGAAAATGCTAGACATTGTATATATCTCTTAGTTATTGGACTATAGAAATCTTGGAATATGAGATATTGGATGTTGTATGTCTAAGAGTAGATATGAAGAATAGTTTTTGTGGTGTGTATGATTAAGTGAATAAATCATTTGCTTATATAAAGGGAAGAGCAAACTCTTGACTCGTTTGAACGCAAGTTGGCACGTTAGCAAGTGTGTCATGTTGCCTGAAAATGTTAAAGCCATAAGCTTGGCCGCATTTAAGCTACTTTTGGGAAAATTTCACTTTACATGTCATCTATCAAATATGACTAGCATTGTTAAAGGTTACACATTCTCCATCTTAGTGGTGGAAACAGAATCTCTCTCTAGCTTAGTGGCGTGGATTTTAGTAAACAATCAAAATCCATCAAAAGAAGGTAGCTTTTGAACTATAGTAAAATTATTTTCACGAACTGTGAAATCAACAATTGATTCTTGTGTTAGGGTGGCCGGCTACATCACATTCTTATTGAGGTGTGGCCCATCTCCGAACCTTGCATGTGAACGCAGTTTGCTTCGTGAAACAAATAGTCTTTATTAAAATCCATTAAAAAGTACATATAAATATATAAAAGAGCGTCATCATTGCTGACTTCACTTTCTAAACGGAGTCTCTTCGCCACATATGATCCAATTTCCTCCTTGCAAATGTTTAAACATTTAAAGTTTAACGTAAAAATTAAAACGATAGAATAAAGTCTTGAAAGGGAAGTACATGTTCAAAAATATTGCAGCTTGAATTGCTGGTGTAAGGCAAATTAATGACCCAAATATACAAATCTTAGAAACGTGTGCATAATCCACGTGGATGCTTAGTTGGCATGCCACCTAGACAGGGTTACACTGCAGAAACGAATATGTGAGTACATGTCTTTAGAATACTGTGAAATATTGTGAAATGTCGACATTTCTTTTTGAGCATAAGTTCTCATATAGTACATAAAACAAAATACTCATAAGAGTTATTCCAGATGCAGCTAGCGCTTTTGGATCAAAGAGAAACCAAACAATTCTTCTGCAGCATCTTATGATAAGTGTTATTCAACTATAATAATTTGAAATATACCTCTACGCAATTGAAAATGTCCAATTATATCATTAATCAATTTAACAAGTTCAAATTAATATATACTACTGCGTAGTGGCTTTCACCATATCAACTAAATTAAATGTATATATTTTTCACCGTGAAAAACATAAACAGAGGGATATATTAGACAAATCGTGAACGTACATTAAGGATATATTTGGACCTTTTTCTTTTCTTTTCTTTTCTTTTTTTAAAATTTTCAACGAGATCAATAGATGAATTTTCTGGTTTAACAATGTGACATGCCTTTGATGTCTTCTTTACCAAAATTTAGGGGCCAATTATAATGTTTCTTCTTTCCAATTATCATGCCAGAGATTAATATTTTTGCCTCTGCCTATGGCCATTTTGTCCCTTGAATACAATTTTTTCATACTATGTCTATACCTGCAGATGCTTTTAATTTCCAAATATATAAGTTGTTTAACCTCTTGTATTT
>MU712189.1:542443-569392 GCA_026770625.1 Nicotiana glauca | reverse complement strand
TTTTTTTTTTAGATATACAACGCCAAATAAGTTGGCGTTATACTTCGTCAGAAATAATAGAGTATACAACGCCAGTTTTTCTGGCGTTGAATCTGTACAACTGATTCAACGCCAGAAAAACTGGCGTTGTATATTAACGGTAGCCGTTACCGTTAATGTACAACGCCAATTTTTCTGTCGTTGTATATAGAATGGTTTTTTTTTTTAACTTAAAAATATTTTTTGAGTTCCAAAAGAACCTATTTAGGTTCCGGACTCCTCATGACTCTGCACTTCCGTATCCTTGTCATGCTTAGAAATGTATATTATTCCTCCAAAATAAAATTAACTTGATTGTGATGCAAATGTATTTTGAATTCTACTAATCGAACTCCAAAGTGATTATCAACTTGTACAGGAAGCCAGGAAAAAAAATTGAAGGGCCTAAAGAAAAATAAAAAGGACTTCCTATAAGATCAACTTCCGATTCTCGCAAAAAAAAAAAATTCGATACACTAAACTCTTACTATATACGAGCAAATCGCAACTTGGATGTAAATCGACAAAAACTTGAAAGGTACTTTAATGGAACATGAAACTCGAAAGTATGACCAAGTCTACCTTCTACTTTTCTTTCCTGACTTTCATCTTTCATCTAGGTGGAGAAAGTTAGTAAAGTTGTGACCAGATTCTCAACATCTATTCTTCGCTTCCACTTCTTTTTTCCAACTTTTTCTGTTCCACTTCACTCTCTTAAAAAGAAATTTCTTTTTCAGTTTGGCCAAATTTCATTACATTTTATTTTTATTTGACAATGCTACAAAACAAAAAGAAAAACTAGGAAAAGTTCTTATACTTTTCATTGGAATAGCATTTTGAATAAAAAATCAATGTTTAATGGAGTTTAATTAAGACAGACAACGTACAGTTCCAATTTATTTTTCTTACAATAATTCAAACTTAATCGCTGTGTCAAGATCTCATTGACAAAATTCTATCTGGAAAAGCTAACTGAATTTTGTTCAATATCTATTACAGTGCTTTTTAATAAAACTCAGTAGTACCACTACCAATACATATTCATAAACATAGCTGAAACATCAGTGGAGTGAAATTACAGTCATAATTAACAAGTAACAACATTGTCTTTAACACTCTCTGCCTATATTAATAAAATACTAAAAAATAATGCTCGATATTTATACTAAATTGAACAATATTTTAACCTTCAGAGTCATATTTAAATTATAATAATACATACATATTCACTTCTAACCATGGTTTAACTTAGAAAAGTTCATATACAAATTACATCTCTTCTTATATTTATCGGTTTAGACTAATTTAGAGTAAATATTAGGTCCCAATACGCTCTATTTCAAAGCATAGCTCCATAGTTTTCGTTAACTAGTATCTATAAACGTGCGTTGCACGCGAATAACACATAATGATTTAAATATTTATTTATATGAATGAATAAAAAATTTAATTAATGAGAGAAATTTTATATATAATGATACAACAATCATCTAAATACAGAAATTATTATTACATTAGCGTAATACGTGAATTCAAAATGAAAGGATATCATCAGAACTTACACAAATGATCAATTTTAGTCATGTTAAGTAAACAATTATGTATTGTGGTTTAAAATTATCTAATATGATTATATCTTACCGAACATTTCTTTATAGACGATGTTTTTTTGTGTGTATGTTTCCTTCTAACACTTTGGTTACTCTGCCATAACCAGAACTCTTGTTGTCGATATTGATCTCTCTTGAAAGTGTAACATATAACTGTTCGTGTAAGAAAATATATTGTTGTAAATATAGTCCAATATTTAAGATGTTTGTCCTTGTGCTTTATTTATTATAACTACAAAACATAAATATACTAAAAACTATTTTAACATGTAATGACCTGGCCAGTCATTATGAGAGTAATAGCTCCAACCTCGATATCAAAAACTCCCTTACCGGTCAAGATCTCCAAAAATTCGACTTTTGCCTTTTCAAGCCTAAAGTAGCTACATACCTCCAAAACACCATCCGGACACACCCGTAAGTCCAAAATCACCCAACGGAGCTAACAGAACCGATAAAACTCCATTCTGGAATCGTCTTCACACAGTTCCGACTACAGTCAAAATCCCATTTAGGGACTAAGTGTCCCAGAACAATCTAAAACCAAAAGCAAAACCTTCCGACAAGTCACATAAGTAGAAAAATATGCGGGGAAAGCAGTTAATAGGGGGTCGGGGCTATTATTCTCAAAACGAACGTCGGAGTCATTACATCCTCTCTCTCTTAAAATAGTTATTCATCCTCTAACGAGTATAGAGACATACCTGAAGTGGTGAAAAGATGAGGATAACGGTTGTGCATATCATGCTCGGTCTCCCAAGTAGCCTCCTCGGCCGGCTGACCCCTCCACTGAAGCAATGTTCATTGACCTCAACTTTCGAACCTGTCTATCCAACTGGTCTGAGCTAAAATCCATCCAACACGTGAGACGGATCACCGTGATACTTCCGGAGCATAGAAACGTGGAATACTAGATGAACTCCTGCTAGACTGGGAGACAAGGCAAGCTCATAAGAAACCTCCCTGTTGATATCCAATTTTTTCCTCATATATTTTAAAATGCATATATATCTTAAAAATAGTGAATGAGCATCAACCAGTATTTTTCCATAATTTTCTGTAATTATGAAAGGATTTTAATGAATTTATTCTAGCATTTTATTATCCAAATAATTACTAATTGCATCACAAACGGTTTTATGATGATTTTATTGCTTAAGTTTATTATTTATATTTATACTAAGCTTTAATTATTTCATGAATAGCTATATGTACACTTTAGGGTTATAATTGCAATAACTTTACAGTAATATCCCCATGTGTGCATAATTATCTTATTTCACAAGAAAATAATCTTTTGTATTTTTATAATATTAAGTAATAATTATCATTTTTATGCATAAAAATTATTTTTATCATTTATTAACTATTTTTACAAATTATTTTATTAATTAATTGGGTATTTAATAAATAGCCTCTTTTAATTTGGTTTAATTTCGGACCTTAGCCCAATTTTCTACCCCAGCCCAATTAAACTAGCCCAATACCCATAACCCAATTTTTAACCTGCCTAACCCCAAATTCAATCCTGGCCGTTGATCTCAAGAGATCAATCGTCCAGGATACTCTTTCCTTTTTAAATATACCAAAACCCCCAAACCCAACCTCATTTTACAAAATTCGCGCCCCTAAACCCTCTCCTCCTCTCTTCTCTCTTAAACTTCCCCTAACTTTAGCTAGCCGTCCCCTGAACCCCTTCGATTTATGGGGTTTCTCTTTGATCTTGGGCTTTATCTAACCTCCTATCTCTACTGATTATATGATTTCTACGCTGTTTGATGTGAATCTGACGAGACTCGAACCAAATCTGGTTCAAAGTCTCTCCTATATCAATTATTCAGTCTATGTTGTCTCTGATACTTGTGAGTATGAGTATCTTCATATTTTTTGGGTTTCAAATCTCTGGTTCAAACAAGATTTAATTCGCTTCTGTCCTTTTTATGAACCTAGCTATTTTCTGGTTGAATCTATTTAGATCTGAAATGATTTTGTATTTATTTGGTATTTCTCCTTTAAGATTTTCTATTCTCACTATTGTTATTGACCGATTTCGTTTACTCTAAAAGCTAGGGTTTTGATTTCTGAGGGATTTCTACAAAAGGGTTTTAGAGCTTAAATATTCTCATCTCTGACTTTCTTATTTACTCTTTGGATTTTACTTGATTTAATCCAGCTCCATGTATATGTTTTTATGTTTTTAAGGTTTTGATTATTTGACTGTTTATCCTGTTGTTTTGCCCGTTTACCTTTAATCTTGTCAATTACGTGTTAATTAATTTTATTACCCAAATCAGGGTTTGAATTTAGTACCCACATCTCCTTATTAAGAGTTTACCTGTTTTACGTTATTTATGTGATTGATTATCCGTGCTACTAGCGTGATTTTGTATTCTAACTTTTAATTAACTTCTAGACCTAATACTTACCTTATTTAGACCTCAATCTAGACTGCTAATTTATTCCTTGTGATACCTTCGTGATTCTGCCTATTAATTTATTTATGTTAACCCCTAATTGACGGATTGATTGATCCCTTTGCTTTATTTGTGTACCATTGATTCTCCTACCTCATTTGGTTTTACTCAACTATATGCTATAAAACCCTTCATCATTTTGATTTTTAGACACTCAAACTACACACCTATGCTCACAAACACACACTGATACACACGAACTCCTACTTACACACTTACACAATGTAAGTTCTTTAATTTGCTGCACTGTCTAGTCGGCTGAAAGCCAAGGCTAGACTCTTGGATTCCCCTTGCCTTCACCTTCCTGTTTGCTATCTCCTCAACTGGTATGCCTCAATTTCTGTTACCATACTCTATTCTATATATTATGTAGTCAGTTCATAATAGGCATCAATATGTCTATGTTTCTTGTTTATTACTCTTTAACTAGCATGCCTTAATTCCTGTTAACCTATCATGTTATGTGTTTAGTATGGATAGTTTAACTTAACATGTTTCGGTTTGGTCCATGATTTTTGTGCACTTCTTTCTAGACTAGCATGCTTTAATTTCTTACTATCCTACTCTATGTGTTTGTTCGGCTGGTTATCTTAACTTCAGCATGCTTTTGTTCAATATGTGTTTACGTGTTTCCACCTAGTGATAATTAATAAACCAAATCAACTTCAGTCATATGAAACCTTGTTGATTCAGTTGTATGCCTCTATTCATAATATGTTTAGGTACTGCAAATATGTATAGTCAGTTCTGTTTGTAACTCAAGTGCCCCTGCTCTTTTGTGATTACTTTAGTTGACACAGTATTTATACCAATCTGTCTGGATTCTGCTTGTCTAGGTAGAATTTTACTTCTGTTTTCTCTTGAAGAAAAAAAACTGTTTTCTAAAAACTATCCCCTACCCCTTACATGTACTAGTTTTCAAATTTCCACTCTTAGCTACCTAAGTTCCTACCACCTATAACGTGAGCACTGCCTAGGGTTCTTGAGACTCCTTTGAACTCTGACATATTGGAGCTGGTTTCCAATCTCTTACAAATCCTGTATTGATTGTATAGATCCAGTGTGAGCATTGTCGGGGTCCTTGAGGCTCTTTGGGAACTTTGACACACTGGAAGCATGACTTAAGGTGTTATAGATCCTGCTACCTGTGTATATCAGACTTACTTGCTTGAAGGTCTGGCTTCCAGGTTGACATTGGGCCTTCCAAGGCTCCCTATAGTGTTCTAGATAGCTTTGTGTAACTCATTAATAGTGGTCTGTAATAATAATTTCTGTAATGAACAGATCTGGGGTTTGCTAGTAAAAGCTGAGGTGTTTATTCTATGTCTCTACTTAAAACTCGGGTAGAAAACTTATCTATATGTTCATTGGTGATTATATGAGGGCTACTACTTGTTTCACAATCATGTCTATAAGGTTTCCTGATTGCTTTGTTCTGTACTTCATGCAGATGCTAAAAATCATTTTCATAGATTCTTTGCACTAGAAATCCTGTCCATAGGATCCATGTGCATTTTATATGCAGTAATAACCATGTCTATATCTGTTCGATTAGTAATTTTACTGGCAATGTGTTTAAAGAATTCTACTCACATGTGATTGTTAGATATCAGGCCTATAGGTTTACAATCATAGATACCATGCCTATAGGAAATAAAATAACCAGTTTCAAACCTAGAATTCATGTCCAGGATTTAAACTAATATATCATGCCTATAGGGTGAAATTAGTTTATAAACTTAGGAATCCTATTAAGAAAATTCACAAAATTCACAGTTTCTGCAATTTAGATATAATGCATATATGATTTTAGATCAGTTTTTGCAATGTAGATATCATGCCTATAGGGTTCTAAAATCAGTTTCCGTGTTTAGGTATCATGAATATAGAAAAAAAGTAAATTAATTCCAACACCTAGAAATCATGTTTATAGGAATTAAATGATTTTGTAAATTAGAAAGCATGCCTATAGGATTTTGTTAATCACTTAGGCAAATCTGTAGGATTACTAATAATTTTGGGCCTAAATTCTGATATTTTACTGCCTGAGAATGCCCAGATTCAAGGTTTAATAAAATTAGTAGGCAAACTGATAGGTCAAAATACCCACCTTAATATGGCTTACAGAATGATGGCTTGGAGTGCCTGAATAATTCCTACATACCTTTCGACTTCCTCTATGAACGATACGATCACAACAGATCTTATCATATTTTTTATGACAAATTCTCCATCACTTTCTTGGGTTGGATTCACCCCAGGGTTTTTGTGTTCATCATCTGCTTCTTGGTTATGATAGTGTTCCCAATCCAAGGGGATGGAATCCACACCAGACTGGCCGTGGTAACCAAAACCTTGATGGATGGGATCGAGGGGCAGACATATACCTTTGTCCTTATGATCATAGCAGACATATACTGGGCCTTAGTGCGCTGTTAGAAGGGGTACAAATACTTCGAAGGCTGTAATCTGTTGCTACAAGTTTGGTTGTTAGAGCATATCCAAAAGGGCCAATACCGTCAAGAGCTTCCGTGAAGGCCATAGAATGATCACATAGATTTCCATCATCATAAGAGAATGACTTATATCCTAGACAGGTTTGCTCAACCCCAAAATGCTATAGGATGGGCATAGTTTTTCAGTAATTTGAATGAGGATCAGGTTCAATGGATGTTCAAAAGTTCCCTACTAACGAGTTCATCAGATCTAGGGATGTTCGACACTTAGTACTGATCGAGTTGAGGGGCACGTACCCTTATGCTTTCATCAAGGTCATGAGACAGGCAGGCAGGAAGGCCATACCGCGAGTTGCTAAAATGAGTCATTACATGGTATATTTTTAGGATGACGACGTCCCATACAAATGTGAAGCTCATCATATGTGGCATTTGAAAGTTATCGTGGTAAAGGATACCATCAAGCTAGATTGATATCACGCAGGTAATGTGTACTTTTACCCATCAGATTAGAAGATAACATAGCAGGAATATTCGAGCCAAGGGTTAGTCAAGAAAATAGAGTCATAGATGAAGTTGCCGAAGCACAGGTGAAATATAATAAACTGCACAAAAGAGTTCACGAGTCCGAGGTTGAGCACCTAAAGCGACACAAGACCAAGATGACTGTTAAATCAAATGAAAGGTTAGAATATTTGGAGTACAATCTGATGGAATTGGAGGGAAGATGAGGAAGAGAGTCATCGATTGCCAGAACACCGAAGGAAGTGAAGGAGGACATTTAGCAAGGGCATACCTACTACTAAACCTACGCAAACTGGGGAATTTGATCGACGAAGCCAAAAACATCCATCCTGGAGAAGGTCCTTCTGGTACCAAGTAGATTAGGTTTATGTAATGACCCGTCCGATCATTTTTGGAATTTACGCCCCAATTCCCCATTAACTGCTTTCCCTAAGTCCTTTTCTGCTATTTTGGTTTGCCGGGATGTTCAGTGTTTGGATTCGGAGTGTTTTGGGACACTTAGTCCCTAAATGAGAGCTTAAGAGTTGAAAATGGTCCGTATTTGGAACAGCATAAAGACGACCTCGGAATGGGAATCTGATGGTTCTGTTAGCTCCGTTAGGTAATTCTAGGGTTGGGAGCGTGCTCGAAATATATTTTGGAGGTTCGTAGCTCATTTAGGCTTGAAATGCCGAAGTTAGAATTTTTGAAGTTTTCGGTCTGATAGTGAGTTTTTGATCAGAGAGTCAGATGTGAATTCCGGAAGTTGCTGTAGCTCCGTCATGTCATTTGGGATGTTTGTGCAAAATTTCATGTCATTCGGACGAGGTTTGGTTAGGTTTTTGATCGAAAGCATATTTTGATAGAATTATAAGTTCTTAGACTTGAATCATTGATTTAATTGGGGTTCCGGTGTTGTTTGAGGTGTTTTAAGGATTGGTGCAAGTTCGAATAAGGTATTAGGTGGTATTGGTGCTTTTGGTTGAGGTCCCAGGGGCTTCGGGATGATTTCGGATAGTTAACGGGGTAAATTTCTAAGTTTGTTGCAGCTCGTATCTTTTTTTTTCCTGGTATTTCAGCTTCTGCGGCTTGGGAACCACAGAAGAGGAGCCATATAAGCGGTTTCCTCATCGTAGAAGCGAGTTTGGGTTATCTTCTAGGAAATTGTAGAAGTGGTAGGGTTTTCGCAGAAGCGGATCCGCTTTTGCGAGATGGGAACCGCAGAAGCAGAATTTGAGATCTTTAAATTAAACCGCAGAAGTGGCTAGTGGTTCACTTAAGTGGGACCGCAGAAGCGGTCCCTTGTCCGCAAAAGTTGAAACAACTGTGCAGAAGTATCAATGTCAAGGGTTTAATTTCATATGTTTGACAATTGATTGAGAGCACGGGAGAAAGCGATTTTTAGTGGGTTTTGAAGAGAAAATCATTGGGTAATGTTTCTTTGATCCCTTTTCATTATAGTTCATCATTATATAGCTAAATACATCTTTTGAATTTGAATTTAGGATCAAAAACTTGGTAATTTGGAGTAAAAGTTCATAGACCAAACTTTGGGGTTTTGAGGGAGCATTTGACCTCTGATTTGGGAGATTTTTATATGGTTACACTCGTGAGAGTACGAGGGTCCTAAAAATGTGAAAATTATTCGATTCCGAGACGTTGGCTGGAGGGTCATTTTGGTTATTTTACCTATTTTCGCGCCCTAGCTTTAATTTTAATAGTGGAATCAGTTGTTTGCAATATTATTTATGATGTGTAATTGAATTGAATAGATTTGGGCCATTTGGAGTCGGGTACTCGTGGCAAAGGCATGGTTTCTAGTGATATTGAGCCAGTTTGAGGTAAGTGGCTTGTCTAACCTTGTGTGGGGGACCTTTCTCCTTAGGATTGTTACTTGATGTTTGAGTGCCTTGTGCGTGATGTGACGAGCGCGTACTTGAGCCGATTGATGAAATCCCGTTTTTATTTAAGCTATGGAAATTTAGTTCTTATTCTTATTTGCTTTATTCTATTTGAAGTTATGACTTGAGCTAGGTTAGTAAAAGCATGTTTAGCTGATTTGACTGTCTAATTACTTAAGCTGTTTTGACTGCGCTACGTGAAGCATGCTAGGCTAGTTCTATCTATTGTTTACTTTTCGTACTTCATTCCTTGGTTTGCTTTCTGGCTGTGGTTGTGCATTTACATTGGGATTGCGGGTTCGATTCCCGATAGATCCCCCCTCCCCCCTTGTTTGTTTACTTTGGGACTGCGGGTTCGATTCCCGATAGATCCCCCTGCACTTTTACTTTGGGACTGCGGGTTCGATTCCCGATAGATCCCCCTGCACTTTTACTTTGGGACTGCGGGTTCGATTCCTGATAGATCCCCCTGCACTTTTACTTTGGGACTGCAGGTTAGATTCCTGATAGATCCCTCTGCACTTTTACATTGGGACTGCAGGTTAGATTCCTGATAGATCCCTCTGCACTTTTACTTTGGGACTGCGGGTTAGATTCCCGATAGATCCCCCTGCACATTTACTTTGGGACTGCAGGTTAGATCCCCGATAGATCCCCCCTACATATTGGTACTTGAGTTGGACTACGGGACGATATCCTGGGAGATCCACTGGACAGTTGAGGAGAGGGCTACGGGACTGTATCCCGGGAGGCCCTCATTGGTATTTGAGATTGTGCTGTGTTTACTCTGTGTTTCTGGTTTATCCTTGTAGTTATTATTGTTTCGTTGAATTGCCTTATTACAGTGCCGCGCTTATTATTTTTGTCAGATTTCCACACTGTTAATTATTGCTACTGTTATATTCTTGCCTCAGTAGGGCCCTGATCTTTCCTCGTCACTACCCAACCGAGGTTAGGTTTGGCACTTAATGAGTACTGCTGTGGTGTACTCATGTCCTTCCTGCGCATGTTTTTCATGTATAGATCATCTAGGTACCTCTACTTATGCGCATTATCAGTGAGGCAGGAGGATCACTGAGACTTAGAGGTAAATATGCTGCGTCCGCAGACCGACGAGTCTCTCTCTTAATCTACCACTAGTATTTAGTCTTTTTTCCTCTGGTTGTTAGACATTCTGGTGTTGGGAGCCCTTGCTGTATATTTCTATAGCCTGTGTTGCCCGTGAGTTTTCGGGTCTTTGGGAATTTTAGTAGACTTGTGTTATTGAGTTGTACATGCCGAGTGGAATACAGTACCGTCTTTTTCCAGTTAAATAATTTGGTTTATTCTATTTTTCTGAAATTATTACATTTTCCGCAATATTTGGCTTACCTGGTCGTGGGGACTAGGTGCCATCACGACATGTTCACGATCGGTGAACTAGGATCGTGACAAGTTGGTATCAGAGCTCTAGGTTCAATAGGAGTCACGGAACACAGGGTGGTTTATTAGAGTCTCGCTGATCGGTATGGAGACATCTGTATTTATCTATGAGAGGCTACGTAACTGTTTAGGAAAAATCTTCATTTCTTTTGAATTCCTTGTCGTGCGATATTTTGACATCAATTCTAAAATTCTAACTTCTATTCTCTCACAGATGGTGAGGACATGTGCTACACAAGAGGACCAGGCACCCGCGCCCCCTACTGCCGCCGTTAGAGGCCGGGGCTGGGGCCGGGGTAGAGGTCGAGGACGCACACGAGGTGCAGCCACAACACCCGCGCGAGCTGCCACTGAGGAACCACCAACAGATCCAGTTGGAGTCCAGGCACTTGGTACACCTACCACAGCTACCACTACTCTAGCGCTCCAGGAGACTCTGGCTCATTTCATAAGCATGTACACTACCTTGGCTCAGGCGGGGTTGCTTCCCCTCGCTGCAGCCATATCCCAGGCCCGGGGAGGGGCCCAAACTCCCATAGCCCACACTCCTGAATAGAGAGTGCAGATGGAGCAGGTTCCAGAGGTTATTCCTGTACCACCTGCAGCACCAGCATAGCCCGGGGATGGGTCAGCTGTCTTCGAGGACGAGCAGCGTAGACTAGAGAGGTTCAAGAAGTATGATCCCCCAATGTTCAGTGGCCTAGCATCAGATGACGCCCTGGGATTTTTAGAGGAGTGTCATCGCATCCTTCGCATTATGGTCATAGTAGAGTCTAGCGGGGTTTCTTTCACCGCCTTTCAGCTTCGAGGAGCCGCCTATGATTGGTGGCATACCTATGAGTTGGACAGTCCAGTCGAGTCTGCCTCACTAACTTGGACCCAGTTCTCAAACATGTTTATGAGAGAGTTTGTTCCCCAGAGCCTCAAGGATTCATGGTGTGCGGAGTTTGAGCACTTGCGCCAGGGTGCTATGACAGTCTCAGAGTATGCCATCCGTTATACCAGGTTGGCTAGACATGCACCGGCTTTGGTTGCCACAGTTCAGGAGAGAGTTCGGAGGTTTATCGAGGGTCTTATTCCGCCCATCTAGTCCAACATGGCTCGAGAGTTAGAGATGGATATTCCTCACCAGCAGGTAGTGAGCATTTCTAGGAGGATTGAGGGTATGCTCGCCAAGGAGTGAAGGGAGAGGGAGGCCAAGAGGTCTCGAGAGTCGGGTCACTACTCTGGTGCCCATACCCTATCAACAGGTCATTATGGTAGGGGTTATTCTGGTCGCCCTATTCATTCAGCCTTACTAGCAGCCGATAGTACTCTAGCTCCGCCAGTACCTCAGGAGCCTTAATATGCGCCTCCAGTTTCTAGCGTGCCTCCTGCGCGGGGTACTTCCAGAGGTCAGTCCGGCAGGCCTAGGCCCAGTAAGTCGCAACCACCACGTCCTCCCAAAGCTTGTTTCGAGTGTGGAGATACACATCATATGGTTAGGGACTGCCCCAGACTTGGTAGGGGTGCATCTTCACAGACTGCTCAGCCGCAGCGGGGTCCTTAGAGTTCTCAGGCTATGATTACCGCTCCAGCTGCTACCCCACCTGCCCAGCCAGCCAGGGGCGGAGGCCAGGGAGATAGAGGTCGCCCTCGTGAGTGGTGTTAGGCCAGATATTATTGCATTCCTTCTCGCACTAAGGCGGTTGCCTCCGATTCTGTTATCATAGGTATTATTCTGGTTTGTCACAAAGAGGCATCAGTTCTATTTGATCCAGGCTCTACTTACTCATATGTGTCCTCTTATTTTGCTTTGCATTTGGGTGTGCCTCAGGATTCTTTGAGTGCCCCCGTTTATGTTTCTACTCCTTTGGGAGATTCTCTTATTGTGGACCGCGTGTACCGGTCATGTTTGTTTACTATTCATGGTTTTGAGACCAGGGCAGATCTATTATTACTCGGCATGGTCAATTTTGACATTATTCTGGGCGTGGACTGGTTGTCGCCCTATCATGCTATTCTTGATTGTAACGCCAAGACCCTGACGCTGTCTATGCCAGGTGTTCCACTTATTGAGTTGAGTGGTACTTTAGATCATACTCTCAGTAAGGTTATTTCTTTCCTTAAAGCTCAACGTATGGTTGAGAAGGGGTGCACCGCATATTTAGCTTGTGTGAGAGATGTCAGTGTTGATACCTCTTCTGTTGATTCAGTTCCAGTGGTACGAGATTTCCCCAATGTGTTTCCAGCTGATCTTCCGGGCATGCCGCCCGATAGAGATATCGATTTTGGCATTGATCTGTTGTCGGGCACTCAGCCCATTTCTATTCCTCCGTATCGCATGGCTCCTCCTGAGTTGAAGGAGTTCTAGGATCAATTGCAGGAATTGTTGGGTAAGGGTTTTATTCGGCCCAGTGTTTCGCCATGGGGTGCTCCTATCTTGTTTGTAAAGAAGAATGATGGTTCTATGCGTATGTGCATTGATTATCGCCAGTTGAAAAAAGTTACAGTGAAGAACCGTTATCCTTTGCCGCGTATTGATGATCTGTTTGGCCAGTTTCAGGGAGCACAGGTGTTTTCCAAGATTGATTTGCGCTCAGGTTACCATCAGTTGAAGATTCGGGAGCCAGACATCCCGGAGACTGCCTTCAGGACTCGGTATGGTCATTACGAGTTCCTTGTTATGTCATTTGGCCTGACTAATGCCCCTGCAGCTTTTATGCATTTGATGCACAGTGTATTCAGGCCATATCTTGACTCATTCGTGATTGTTTTTATTGATAATATTCTGGTATATTCTCGGAGTCAGGAAGATCATGAGCAGCACCTGAGGATAGTGCTTCAAACTCTGAGAGAGAAGAGATTATATGCAAAGTTCTCAAAATGTGAGTTCTGGCTGAGTTATGTGGCAATCCAAAGCGACGTGGTATCGAGTGGATCCAAGGAAGGTGGAGGCCATGCAGAGTTGGCCCAGGCCCTCCTCAGCCACAGAGATTCGTAGTTTCCTCGGCTTGGCGGGTTATTACCATCGCTTTGTGGAGGGGTTTTCGTCGATTGCGGCCGTATGACTAGATTGACCCAAAAGGGTGCCCAATTTCAGTGGACAGAGGAGTGTGAGGCGAGCTTCCAAAAGCTCAAGACAGCTTTGACTTCAGCCCCAATCTTGATGCTGCCTACCGGTTCGGGGTCCTATACGGTTTAATGTGATGCCTCACAGGTTGGACTTGGAGCGTTGTTGATGCAGGACGGTAGGGTGATTGCCTACGCGTCCAGACAGTTGAAGGTGCATGAGAAGAACTACCCTATCCACGATCTTGAGTTAGCTACTATTGTTCACGTCTTGAAGCTCTGGTGTCATTATTTGTACGGGGTGCCTTATGAGATCTATACTAAGCATCGGAGTTTGCAGCACTTGCTTAAGCAGAAGGACCTGAATATGCGTTAGAGGAGGTGGTTAGAGTTGTTAAAGGATTATGATATTACTATGCTTTATCACCCGGGAAAGGCCAATGTGGTAGCCAATGGATTGAGTCGCCGGGCGGAGAGTTTGGGGAGCTTGGCATATCTACCAGCCTCAAAGAGACCGATGGCGATGGATGTTCAGGCTTTAGCCAGCCAGTTCATGAGATTGGACCTTTCAGAGCCCAGTCGGGTTCTAGCTTGTGTGGTTTCTCGGTCTTCCCTATTTGATCGCATCAGGGAGCGGCAGTATGATGACCCTCATTTGCTTGTCCTTTAGGACAGAGTTCGGCATGGTGATGCTAGAGATGTTACCATCGGGGATGATGGGGTATTGAGGATGTAGGGCTGGATTTGTGTGCCCAATGTTGATGATCTTTGAGAGTTGATTCTAGCAGAGGCCCATAGCTCACGGTATTCCATCCATCCGGGTGCCGCGAAGATGTATCAGGACTTGAGGCAGCACTACTGGTGGAGGCAGATGAAGAAGGAAATAGTTGACTACGTGTCTAGATGCCTCAACTGACAGCAGGTGAAGTATGAGCACCAGCACCCGGGTGGGTTGCTACAGCAGATTGAGATCCCCGAGTGGAAGTGGGAGTGTATCACCATGGACTTCGTATCTGGACTCCCACGGACCGTGAAGAAGTTTGATTCTATTTGGGTCATTGTGGATCGGCTAACCAAGTCCACTCATTTCATACCTATGTGTATCACTTATTCATCGGAGCGGTTGGCGGAGATTTATATCAGGGAGATCATCCGATTGCATGGTATTCCAGTTCCTATCATCTCAGACAGAGGTACTCATTTTACATTGCGTTTTTGGAGAGCCGTGCAGCAGGAGTTAGGCACGCGGGTGGAGTTGAGCACGACATTTCACCCCCAGACGGACGGGCAGTCCAAGCGCACCATTCAGATTCTGGAGGATATGCTCCATGCATGCGTGATTGAGTTTGGAGGGTCATGGGATCATTTCCTGCCACTGGCGGAGGTTTATTATAACAACAGTTATCAGTCCAGCATTCAGATGGCACCATATGAGGCCTTATATGGTAGGAGGTGTAGATCTCCGATGGGTTGGTTTGAGCCGTGTGAGGCCAGGATATTGGTCACGGAGATGGTTCAGGATGCGATGGAGAAGGTTAAAGTGATTCAGGACAGACTCCGTGTAGCCCAGTCCAGACAGAAGAGTTACGCTGACTAGAAGGTTCGTGATGTTGCATATATGGTTGGCGAGCGGGTTCTGCTTCGAGTCTCGCCTATGAAGGGCGTCATGAGGTTTGGAAAGAAAGGGAAGCTGAGTCTGAGATTTATTGGGCCTTTTGAGATCTTGAGGCGTGTTGGGGAGGTTGCTTATGAGCTTGCCTTACCTCCCAGCCTAGCAGGAGTTCATTCGTTATTTCATGTTTCGATGCTCCGGAGATATCACGATGATCCGTCGCACGTGTTGGATTTCAGTTCAGTCCAGTTGGACAAGGATCTATCCTATATTGAGGAGCCAGTGGCCATTTTGGACAGGCAGATCAGAAAGTTGAGGTCAAAGAACATTGCTTCAATGAAGGTCCAGTGACGGGGTCAGCCGGCCGAGGAGGCGACTTGGGAGACCGAGCAGGATATGTGCAGCCAGTACCCTCATCTTTTTGCTACAGGTATGTTCTCTATGCTCGTTCGAGGATGAACGAATGTTTAAGTGTAGGAGGAAGTCACGACCGGGCCGGTCATTTTTGGAATTTATGCTCCGATTCCCCATTAACTACTTCCCCTAAGTCCTTTTCAGCTATTTTGGTTTGTCGGGACATTCAGTGTTAGGATTCAGAGTGTTTTGGGACACTTAGTCCCTAAATGAGAGCTTAAGAGTTGAAAACTGGTCTGTATTCAGAACAGTATGAATACGACCTCGAAATGGGAATTCGATGGTTCCGTTAACCCCGTTAGGTGATTCTGGGGTTGGGAGCGTGCTCGGAATGTATTTTGGAGGTTCGTAGCTCATTTAGGCTTGAAATGCCGAAGTTGGAATTTTTGAAGTTTCCGGTCCGATAGTGAGTTTTTGATTCGAGAGTCGGATGTGAATTCCGGAAGTTGCTGTAGCTCCGTCATGTCATTTGGGATGTGTGTGCAAAATTTCAAGTCATTCGAACGAGGTTTGGTTAGGTTTTTGATCGAAAGCATATTTTGATAAAATTTGAAGTTCTTAGGCTTGAATCCTTAATTTAATCGGGTTTCCGTTGTTGTTGTTTTAAGGATTAGTGCAAGTTCGAATAAGGTATTAGGTGGTATTGGTGCTTTTGGTTGAGGTCCCGGGGGCCTCGGAATGATTTCGGATGGTTAACGGGGTAAATTTCTAAGTTTGTTGCAGCTGGTATTTTTTTCTTTCTGGTATTTCCGCTTCTATGGCTTGGGAACCGCAGAAGCGGCTTCCACGTCGCAGAAGCGAGTTTGGGTTATCTTCAAGGAAACCGCAGAAGCGGATCCACTTCTGCGAGATGGGAACTGCAGAAGCGGAATCTGAGATCTTTAAATGAAACCGCAGAAGCGGCCAGTGATTCGCTTAAGCGGGACCGCAGAAGCGGTCCCTTGTCCGCAAAAGCGGAAACAACTATGCAGAAGTATCAATGTCAAGGGTTTAATTTCATAAGTTTGAAAATTGATTGAGAGCACGGGAGAAGGCGATTTTTAGTGGGTTTTGAAGAGAAAATCATTGGGTAACGTTTCTTTGATCCCATTTCATTATAGTTCATCATTATATAGTAAATACATCTTTTGAATTCGAATTTAGGATTAAAAACTTGGTAATTTAGGGTAAAAGTTCATAGACCAAACTTTGGGGTTTTGAGAGGGCATTTGACCTCCGATTTGGGAGATCTTTTATGGTTAGACTCTTGAGAGTATGAGGGTCCTAAAAATGTGAAAATTATTCGATTCTGAGACGTTGGATGGAGGGTCATTTTTGTCATTTTACCTATTTTCGCGCCCTAGCTTTAATTTTAATAGTGGAATCAGTTGTTTGCAATATTATTTATGATGTGTAATTGAATTTAATAGATTTGGGCCATTTGGAGTCGGGTACGCGTGGCAAAGGCACGGTTTCTAGTGATATTGAGCCGGTTTGAGGTAAGTGGCTTGTCTAACCTTGTGTGGGGGACCTTTCCCCTTAGGATTGTTACTTGATGTTTGAGTGCCTTGTGCATGAGGTGACGAGCGCGTACTTGAGCCGATTGATGAAATCCCGTTTTTTATTTAAGCTATGGAAATTTAGTTCTTATTCTTATTTGCTTTATTCTATTTGAATTTATGACTTGAGCTAGGCTAGTAAAAGCATGTTTAGCTGATTTGACTGTCTAATTACTTAAGCTGTTTTGACTGCGCTATGTGAAGCATGCTAGGCTAATTCTATCTGTTGTTTACTTTTCGTACTTCATTCTTTGGTTTCTTTTCTGGCTGTGGTTGCGCATTTATATTGGGACTGCGAGTTTGAGTCCCGATAGATCCCCCCCCCCCTTGTTTGTTTACTTTGGGACTGCGGGTTCAATTCCCGATAGATACCCCTGCACTTTTACTTTGGGACTGCGGGTTAGATTCCCGATAGATCCCCCTGCACATTTACTTTGGGACTGCGGGTTAGATCCTCGATAGATTCCCCCTGTATATTGGTAAATGAGTTGGACTACGGGACGGTATCCAGGGAGAGCCACTGGACAGTTGAGGAGAGGGCTACGGGACGGTATCCCGGGAGACCCTCATTGGTATTTGGGATTGAGCTGTGTTTACTCTATGTTTCTGCTTTATCCTTGTAGTTATTATTGCTTTGTTGAATTGCCTTATTACACTGCCGCATTTATTATTTTTGTCAGATTTCCACACTATTAATTATTGATACTATTATATTCTTGCCTCAGTAGGGCCCTGACCTTTCCTCGTCACTACCCAACCGAGGTTAGGCTTGGCACTTACTGAGTACTGCTGTGGTGTACTCATGCCCTTCCTGCGCATGTTTTTTATGTGTAGATCATCCAGGTACCTCTATTCAGGCGCATTATCAGTGAGGCAGGAGGATCACGGAGAATTCGAGGTAGTTCTGCTGTGTCTGCAGACCAACGAGTCTCTCTCTTACTCTACCACTAGTATTTAGTCTTCTTTCCTCTAGTTGTTAGACATTCTGGTGTTGGGAGCCCTTGCTGTACATTTCTATAGCCTGTGTTGCCCGTGAGTTTTCGGGTCTTTGGGAATTTTAGTAGACTTGTGTTATTGAGTTGTACATGCTGAGTGGCATACAGTACTGTCTTTTTCCAGTTATTTAATTTGTTTTATTCTTTTTTTTTGCAATTATTACATTTTTCGCAGTATTTGGCTTACCTGGTCGTGGGGACTAGGTGCCATCACGACATGTTCACGATCGGTGAACTAGGTTCGTGACAGTTTATTTGCTTTTTCAAATATTATAAGGCCAAGTGCCATAAGTGACTTATCTTATTTAGTTTCGTTTTAAATTCATCTATTTTACATTAATGAAATAAGGCAATTATTGGCACTGAAATTCTCCAAATCAATGTGGTGCTAAGTCTACCTCAGGCACAATGAGGCTCTCAAATTAGGATGCAGATTTACATTCCTGTAATATGTGTTTAAATACTGCAAACATTTTCAGAATCCTTATTGATTTGTTTACCTTTTATTTTTCTTTATATTTATTATTCCCATCCCCTAAGGTTGGTTCGCACATACTGGCATCATCAGCATATCACACCAGATCTAGAGGCCCTCCACCTCATCATCCTCCGAGTAATCCGAAAAGCAGAGAAAAAGCTAATATGGATGATTTGAGTGGAATTCGAAAAGAAAATGCTGAGAATATTGAAACTTCAGACAGTCGGAGTACTCCGGCCCAAAATGATTTGGTCCTACGATTGGAGCAGAAAATACTGGAGTTACAAGGGGAACTTGAGCAGGTCCGCAACTTGGCAAATCTCTCCCTCAACCTAAACCTCCCAGATGTTAACCAACAAAATGCCCAAAACCCAGCACCTCCTCAAAATAACCTAAACCAACATCCACAAAATCCTCTCACACCCCATTAATATGCCACACAAGCTCAAAATCCCAATCCTCTACCGGTACAAACTCCTCCACAACACCATCATCAACCAACCCAGTACCCGCAAATCACTACCTATCACACTTCTCAAAATACAGTACAACTTATTCCCGATCCTCAAAACTCGACCAACGTCCACCACTATACCCAAATCCTTGGCAACCACCAAAACAACCCCATATACGTGGAAACACTACCTCACCCCACTCAACCAATCTCATATAGACCAAAATTCATTAAGAAGGAACTGCTCATCAAAAACATGGTCGAGGAAATCAAGAAATTGACAAGTCGAGTTCAGGGTGTTGAAGGAGGTAAAGGAATAGAAGGTCTGAACTACGAGGACTTATGCATACAACCATATGTGGAACTACTGGAGGTTTACAAACCTCCCTAGTTTGAAATGTTTGATGGAACAAGTGATCCCAAGGTTCATTTAAGAACTTATTATGACAAGCTCGTGGGGGTCGAAAAAGATGAAAGGGTTCGAATGAATATCTTCATGAGAAGTCTTACCGGAGATTCCCTTTCCTGGTACATAAGACAGAATCCTAAGAAATGGGCCAATTGGGTGAGTATGGCATCAGATTTTATGGACCGGTTCAGGTTTAATACAAAGAATGCATCAAATTTCTTCTATATCCAGAACCTAAAGAAGATGCCAACTGAGACTTTTCGCGAGTATGCTATGCAGTGGAGGTCAGAAGCTGCCAAAGTCAGACCAGCATTAGACGAGGAATAGATGTGTCAGGGCATCTGACCCACAATATTATGAAAGGCTAATGGTTATTGAGAATCATAAGTTCTCTGATATCATCAAACTCAGGGAAAGGAATGAAGAGGGTATTAAAAGTGGGATGGTGACAAATTTTGAGGCACTGCAAGCCACAAACAAAGCATTACAATCAAGTGGCATATCAAAGAAGAAAGAAGTAGGGGAAGTAATGGTGGCCCAAAGCCCAAAATCTCCACTCACATACCAAACACCTCCACCTACATACCAACCCTCACCTCTTAGATATTCTTAACCTTCCATCACCTATCATACTTATAGCACCCAGCCAGCCTACTATCATTCACCTCCAACTCATCCAAATTACCAGAAACCCCGACCTAATTTTGATCACAACCCACCCAGACATTACACCGACATTGCTGAACCCATCGACTATCAGTACGAAAGATTGAAGGTTGCTGGTTATCTCATCCCTATTCCTGTTGTGGCAATGGAGAATTCATTTCAATGGGTCAACCCGAACAAAACATGTGCATATCATTCCGGTATGAAAGGGCACATTATTGACAAGTGCCGGACATTGAAAGATAAGATCCAGATATTGATTTATAATAAGGTCATATAGGTGAAGGAAGTTGCACCCAACATATGCAATAATCCTCTTCCAGATCATAGGGGTGAAGGGATCAATGTGATAGAAACTAATGAGGAGTGCGATCTAGAGGGATCAATTGGACTTATCAAAGAGCGTGATGATCCTAAGAAGACCGCAGTCACGCTCAATCCTATTATGGTCTAGGTATAGCCGCTAGTTGAGGTTGAGGTAACCGCATCGGTTCCATTTGAGGTAGAAGTAAAACCACCTGCAGCCACACCTGTTCCATTTGAGGTAGAATTGGCCACACCTTTCCCAGTGACAGTAGCAATCACACCTCCTTTCAAGTCCAACATCATATCTTGGGATTACATTTCCGAAGCTAGACGAAAGGGAAAAGCAAAGATGGAAGAATCTGGAGCCGCACGGGGGATGAACAGAACTGGAAAGATCTATACACCCAAAAATTTTGGAGGATCAAGCAAGGAGGCTGCTACCAAACAACATGTCACTGAAATTGGACCATACGATCTTTGGAGGAAAGTACCGGCAAGAGAATACTCTATTGTCGATTATTTAAACAAGACTTCCGCCCAGATATCCATCCTATCACTATTGCAAAATTTGGAGGCGCATAGAAGTGCTCTGATGAAGGTATTAAATGAAGAATACATACCCACCAATATCATTAGTGGGGAGATAGCCAACGTGGTAGGGTAAGTACTGGAGAGTCACAAGATCACCTTCCATGATTATGAACTACCAATTGAAGGATTAAGTCATAACAAGGAATTGCATATCAAAGTACAATTTGAGGACAAATTCATCGCCAAGGTCTTAATAGATAGGGGTTCAAGCCTTAACATTTGTCCATTGACTACTCTGAAAAGGTTGGGCAAAGATTTCCATAAGATACATGCAGGGAGTATGAACGTGAAAGCATTTGATGGATCTTAAAAGGGCTACGATTAGATAGATTAACCTTTGTTTGCAGATGGGACCAACTTGGTTTGATGTTGAGTTCCAAGTACTAGACATATCAGCTACATACAATTTTCTATTGGGACGACCTTGGATACATGCCGCTGGGGCTATGGCTTCTATGCTACACCAGGCAGTGAAGTTTGAATGGAACCATTAGGAGGTAATCATTCACGGAGATGGAAGTAACCCCATTTATACCAGTCAAACTATCCCAGTTATCGAGAATAGTAGAAGGCTGGGTGGAGAAACTTATCACCACATTAAACATGTTAACGCAATTAAGAAGGACAAGTGATGGAGTAACAAAATAGAAAGCATACTGGCATGGTCTAGGTATGAACCTAGAAAGGGGCTTGGGAAGAAACTCCAGGGCGTTACCAAACTGATACAGTTGAAACATCACAGTACAACTTTCGGGCTAAGATATCCGTACACCTGGCAAGAATATAATGATTGGTTGCCACCATGGCATAGTTCTTATTACCATCTCGAGCAGCTAGTGCCACATCTGATTCAAACGTTTCACCAGGCCAATACAATATGGGATATGCACAGGAAAAAGTCTTGGCTAGGCTAAGGAACTTATTTATAGAAGACGAGGATATGGATTGCAGTGTGATAGTTGATGATGAGGAGGAAAAAGGCCTCATCATTCAGACCGTGGAGAAGGGATCTGTTCTCAAGAATTGGACTGCCACACCATACCGGGCCCGCCGAGTTCCTAGGTAGCTTGGCAATCAGCCTGACATGTTTTAATAGCTATGCTAGACATTTAAGATATTTTCAGTAATTTTGTCTTAAAGACGTATTTTGTTTTGAAATAATTGCTTGAGTCATCAAGATGTACTTGTTTTGGGTATTTCAAATTTAATTAATGCACTGCTATTTAGTATTCATTATTAACTTTCACATTTTTCTTCTACAACATTATTATTACTTTTCCTGATGAACCGGTGATTGTGACATGTAATGAGACAACGCAATATAAAGATAGTGACTCAGAAGAAGAGGATGAAATACCTGTGGAAGTTGTCAGAGAAGTTGAGAATTTTGAGAAAAAACCTAAGTCTAACCTGGACGAAACCGAGGCAATTAATTTGGGAGATTCCGAAACTGTCAAGGAGACTCGCATAAGAACTCACTTATCACCATCAGAGAAGGAAGAATACATTCGTTTCCTAAAAGAATATGAGGATATTTTTTCATGGTCATATGATGACATGACATTTCTGAGCACATCTATAAAGGCTCATAAGTTTCCCACCAACCCAATGTGTCCGTCGGTGAAGTAGAAACTCAGAAAATTCAAACTAGATATGAGTCTAAAGATCAAGGAAGAAGTCATTAAGTAGATCAAAGCCAAAGTCCTAGGGGTAATTGAGTACCCAACTGGTTAGCCAACATTGTACCAGTTTCGAAGAAAGATGGGAAAGTCAGGGTATATGTTGACTGTCAGGATTTAGACAAAGCATGTCCAAAGGATGATTTCCCACTGCCAAATATACCCATTCCGATCAACAATTGCGCCAAGCATGAACTCTAATCCTTTGTAGATTGATTTTCGGGTTATCATTAGATCTGGATGGACGAAGAAAACACAGATAAAATAACTTTCATTACATCGTGGGGAGTGTACTGCTACAAGATGATGCCATTCAGTATAAAGAATGCTGGGGCTACCCACATGAGAGCTATGCCGACCATCTGCTATGATATGATACACAAGAAAATAGAGGTGTATGTTGACGACGTCATCATCAAATCCAAGAGGGCCGCAGATCACATAGCAAACTTGAGAAAGTTCTTTGACAGGCTAAAAATGTACAATCTAAAACTGAACCCCGCAAAATGTGCATTCGGGGTTCCCTCAGGAAAGCTATTGGGATTCATTGTCAGTTGCCGAGGAATCGAGTTGGACCCGTTCAAAGTTAAGGCTATCCAAGAGTTACCACCATCAAATAGCAAAAAGAGCGTGATTAGCTTCCTTGGATGCCTCAATTACATCAGCCGCTTCATAGCACAGTCCACAGTAATATGTGAACCCATCTACAAAATGTTGCAGAAGGATGTTGAAACTAGTTGGACCAAGGATTGTCAGGCTTTTGACAAAATCAAGGAATACTTGTCTACACCGCTGGTCCTAGTCTCACCAGAACCTGGGAGACCTTTGATATCTATCTATCCATATTAGATAGATATTTCGGATGTGTTTTGGGACAACATGACGAGACAGGAAGAAAGGAGCAAGCCATATACTACTTGAGTATGAAGTTCACATCTTATGAAGCACGATACTCTCTGCTGGAACTACGGCTTAGAAATTGAGGCATTACTTCTATGCCTATACCACATAGCTCATATCCAAGATGGACCCTTTGAAGTACTTCTTTTAGAAGCCCATGTTAACTGGGAAGTTAGCCAAATGGCATATATTGTTAAGTGAGTTCGATATCAACTATGTAACTCATGAGGCAGTCAAAGGACAAGCATTGGCAGACCATCTTGCTGAAAATCCTATGGAAGGAGAATACGAACCATTAAAAATATATTTTCCTGATGAAGAAGTATCATTCGTAGGAGAGGACATTGTTGAAGCCTACGATAACTAGAGAATGTTTTTCGATGAGGCTGCAAACTTTAAATGAGTAGGCATTGGAGCAGTGTTGGTATTAGAAATAGGTCAACATTACCCGATATCCGCAAAGCATAGGTTTCTGTGCACCAACAATATAGCAGAATATGAGGCTTGCATTATGGGGCTCAATCTGGCCATCAATATGAATACAAAGGAGTTACTGGTAATTGGTGATTCTAATCTTCTGGTACACCAAGTTCAGGGAGAATGGGCTACAAAAAACCCAAGATATTACCATAATTGTATCATGTACAAGAATTAATAAAGAGGTTCACAAAGGTAGAACTCAAATATGTTCCAAGAGTCTAGAACAAGTTTGCAGACGTACTGGTCACCTTGTCATCAATGATACAACATCCTGGTAAGAATTTCATCGATCCCATCCTGGTGAAGATCCATAACTAGCCGGCTTACTTTACTCATATTGAAGAAGAAGCGGATAGAAAACCTTGGTTCCATGACATCAAAGAGTACTTGGCAAAAGAAGAATACCCAGAACATGCAAACTATACTCAGAAGCACACTCAGCGGAGGCTGTCCAATCACTTCTTCCAAAGTGGAGGGACCCTGTATAGAAGAACTACTGATCTGGGGTTGTTAAGGTGTGTTGACGCAAAGGAGGCTTCCAGATTACTTGAGGAGATACATGCCAGAACTTGCAGACCACATATGAACGGTTTTGTTCTAGCCAAAAAGATACTCAGAGCTGGATATTTTTGGATGACCATAGAAATGGATTGCATCAGGTATGTCAAGAAATGCCACCAATGCCAGGTACATGCAGACATGATAAAGGTACCACCAAACGAGTTCAATGCAACAAGTGCACCTTGGCTTTTTGCCGCCTGGGAAATGGATGTCATCGGTCCGATCGAGCCCACCACTTCCAATGGACACCGATTCATCTTAGTGGCTATCGACTATTTCATAAAATGGGTAGAGGCTACATCTTACAAAGTTGTAACCAAGAAAGTCGTTACAGATTTTGTCAAGGATCGGATTATTTGCTGATTCGGGGTTCCCGAGTCCATTATCACTGATAATGCCACCAATCTCAGTAGTGACCTGATAAAAGCCAAGTGTGAAACCTTCTAAATCTAGCACCAAAACTCAACAACATACATGCCTCAAATGAATGGAGCTGTGGATGCTACCAACAAAAACATCAAGACAATACTAAGGAAGATGGTAGAAAATCACAAACAATGGCACAAGAAGTTACCCTTTGCCCTATTGGGGTACCGCACTACGGTCTGCACATCAACTGGGGCAACTCCCTATTTACTGGTTTATGGTACCGAAGCTGTCATTTCAGCTGAGGTAGAAATCCCTTCTTTAAGGATCATACAAGAAGCCGAACTCAGTGATGCAGAATGGATAAGGAGCCGTTATGAGCAACTAGCCCTCATAGATGGAAAAAGAATGAATGCAGTATGTCACGATCAGCTTTATCAGAACATGATATCCAGAGCTTTCAATAAAAGGGTCAGATCAAGACAATTCGCGTCGGGGCAGCTGGTACTAAAGCGGATCTTCCCGCATCAGGATGAAGCCAAAGGAAAATTTTCACCCAACTAGCAAGATCCTTACATGGTTCATCGGGTCCTAACAGGAGGAGCACTCATACTTGCACAAATGGACGAAGAAGTTTGGCCAAAACCTATCAATTCAGATGCAGTCAAGAGATAATATGTTTAGATTGTTTACATCATTCATCTGATATAATTAAACTACGCTTGACCTGATTCCCGTTTAATAGGGTATACGTAGGCAGCCCTATGGGTTCGGTCATATCTTAATAAAATCTTCATTTCCCCCAAAACCAGAAACTAGGAAAGAATTTTGAGGAGGACCCTTAAAATTCCGAAACAAGTGTGGCCAATGCCATCATATGCCAGACAGTCAGAAGTTGGTTAAGTAACTGGGGCAGAATTTTGAGAAGGATTCTTAAAATTTTGGAGCAGATCCAACAGACTTCTTTGCACGTAGAACGACCAAAGGAACAAACTGGGGCATAAATTTGAGGAGGACCCTCAAAATTCTAAGTGCAAGGAAGCCGCAATGTCTCCAAAAATGTTACAGTCATTAGTTCGTCTAATTTACTTGATATTGTATACCACTAGGTTTCTAAATAACTCTATTTCAACAATAGTGCATATTTTTTGAAACATTATTTCTATGGCAGCCAGGCGATACCCATGACGACTCGAACAAGGCCGCCAAAGTAAAGCAAGCAAAAAAAGGAACGAACCAACCTCTCCCGCAAAACTCACAAATTTTCTTTGGATGCAGGCACGATGAACATAGTAGGAGTATTCACAAATATACACATATAAAAATCACTACCCTCATAACAATCAGGCCACCAAACACGAATATATCTCTAGTTAAGAAATATTTTACTCCTATTTTCTACTTGTTCATTGAATAAGGCTAAGCCCTGCCTCCATATTTGCATACGGCTAAGCACTGCCTTCTCTTTATATGAGACTAAGCTCTGTCTCGATCCTTGCATGAGGCTAAGCCCTATCTCTATATTTTCATAAGGCTAAGCCCTATCTCTATATTTGCATAAGGCTAAGCACTTCCTTATCTTTGTATGAGACTAAACAATGTCTTAAATCTTGCATGAGGCTAAGCATTGTCTCCATATTTACATAAGGCTAAGCACTGCCTTCTCTTTGCATGAGACTAAGCCCTGTCTAAAATTTTGCATGAGGACAAGTTCTGCCCCCACATTTGAATAAGGCTAAGCACTGCCTTCTCTTTGCATGAGACTAAGCTTTGTCTCAAATCTTGCATGAGCCTAAGACTTGCCTCTATATTTGCATAAGGCCAGGCACTGCCTTCTCTTTGCATGCAACGATGCCTTGTCTCAAGTCTTGCATGAGGCCAAGCCCTGCCTCCCTATTTGCATAAGGCTAAGCATTGCCTTTTCTTTGCATGAGACTAAGCCCTGTCTCGATTCTTGCATGAGGCTAAGCCCTGCCTCCATATTTGCATAAGGCTAAGCACTGCCTTCTCTTGGTATGAGACTAAGCTGTGTCTCGATCCTTGCATAAAGCTAAGCCATGCCTC
>MU712189.1:514699-541883 GCA_026770625.1 Nicotiana glauca | reverse complement strand
CCCCCCCCCCCCCCCATAAGTGTTTCTCTATTCTAAACTTCGCATTATCTTCTTCTCTCTGGGCTAAGCTCTGCCCCCAAACTCTTCGCAAGGCTAAACATTGTCTTGTTATTACCTTTGGTATCATGCCTTTGCATTTCACGGGCTGATGTATAACCAACTGGTCCAAAGGTGTCATAGTCCAAAGGCATCATCCTTATAGCCTGAAGACACCATGGCATGGCCTGAGGATCTCTCAATATTGCACATTATTATTCAAAGGCGTCATGGTTCAAATGCACCATTTTCATGGCCGAGAACGTCATTTCATGGCCTGCGAATCCCTTATCTCATGATTCATGGCCCAGGATGTCATGGTTTAAGGACGTCATCCTCTTTGTCCAAAGATAACCTTCATGGTCCAACAAGAATTCTGCATCATGGTTAAATTCTCGCAATAATCTATATACTTGCATGCATCGTGTTTTAAGTTTTGCAAGAAGTCCAGGAGGTAACCATTCTTCAAACAGGAGCAACCTTCGCTCCGGTTTCTGCTCGTACCACTTATACTCTACCATTTAACCGATTCCCATCAATTTACCGCCTTTACTTTGTTACCGTTCAGATATATGCCCTTACGCTTCAAACTCATATTCATAGCTCACTAATATACTTATGCTGGAACTCCATTATAATATCCTGGAGTTCCAGCATACCTCTAGTTTATTATGCTGGAGTATTTTTCGAATATTGAACATTGTTTTCATTTAGATTTATCTTTATAAAAAAAGTGGCTAAATTTTGATTAATTTTGAAGCTGCGATTATTTTTGAATGGCCATTTGTAAATCTGACTATTTTTAAATTTCTCCCTATAAATATAGATATATTAAGCTGTAAACGTAACAATTCTCAGTCTTGCAAGTCGTCAAAACTCAGAAGTTGAAAAGGAAATTCAATAAAACGTCTAAAGCGAAATATGACTTAGTCTAAACTTCTACCTTTCTTTCTTGATCCATCTTTCGGTTTGTGTTGAATATGGTAAGTTTGACCAATTGGTCGTAGCTCATTTGTATACTAGAATAAAATTGGTTAGTAGGAGAACTACTTTAGGAACAAATGGAGCTTTGCCTTTAATTGTATTTTACGTCGTTAATAATTTTCAACTCTGATTTTTATTATTAAATTTTTCCAGATGAAGGTGAGTGTGTGAATATATTAGGAGAAAGGTAACCCCTCAAAGGAGGGAGTAGGTCAGGACTAGGAGTTCCGTTTAAAATTGAAACTCCAGTATTCTTTTTTAACAGTTTCAAGTTAATTACTTTGAAACTTTATTACGTAGTACAGCTTTTTCGACTAGACGAGGTTAGAAAATAAAATATTCGGACAAAGGGTTCACTTGTATTTACTGACAAATATTTATCATCTCAAATTATGTTAAAGTAATGAAATTAACATTTCTCTGTTGATAAATAAAATATTATAATTTAGACAAAGTTCCAATCTTTAATGCAACTTAAATTAAGACACATATTAATATTCTTCCTACTTTTTAATCTCCGTCCAGATCTCATTCACAATTTTTTTCTCCTTATTAAAAAGGTAAATAAATAATAAATTCCATAAAACAAAAAGCCTTCTTTTTTTTAATCTCAACTTAGTAATAGTAAGTACATTCATAAACTTCCCCGAAACATCAGTACACAAGAATCTAGTCACAATTAACAACTTGTCTTTTGGACAGTTAATCTCCCTATATAAATAGGACGCAGCTCTCCAATTTCCGTTACTCAGCTCCAAAAAACCTCACAACTCTCTCAAATTCATCGGATTGAGAGGCCATGGCCACCCCAACACCATTGTTGAAAGATGAGCTTGATATAGTGATACCCACAATCAGGAATCTTGATTTCCTTGAGATGTGGAGACCCTTTTTTCAACCATACCATTTAATCATTGTACAAGATGGTGACCCTTCTAAGACCATTAATGTCCCTGAAGGATTTGATTATGAGCTTTATAATAGGAATGATATTAACAGGATTCTTGGTCCTAAGGCTTCTTGCATCTCTTTTAAGGACTCTGCTTGTCGTTGCTTTGGTTACATGGTTTCCAAGAAGAAGTATATTTACACCATTGATGATGATTGCTTTGTAAGTATACTGCTAATTTCCTCTTTTGCCCTTCTTGTACCCTATTTTTTTTGCTGAAAATATTGGATCTTGATGAATTTTTGGGGTTTAAGATCCAATTTTTAGATGGGTTTGTAAGTTATATAAATCTCTTCAACTGAATCACATTGAATATGCTTTTATTTGGACAAGAAATTTGAGGTCCAATTAAGTTGTATCTTGCTGATCTGTTGTTATATAGGAGTATCATGTTTGCTGACCCGTTGATGTATGTAGCTTTTTTCATTATTTAGTACTGGTATATATACGTTAAGTATAGTGGATTCATTTAGTGGATCGGAGCCAGTAGCGGATCCAGAATTTTCATCAAGGAGTATCAAAATATGAATAATTAGTACATCGAAAAGTCAAGAGGAATAATGTATAGTAAATATACATAAAATAAAAAAAAATTATCTAGCAAAATAGTGTAATTTTCCGACAAAGGGGTGTCGCTTGATACCCCTTGCTTCAATGTGGCTCTACCACTGATTAGAGCTAGTTTTGGACTTGAAGTGTTGTTGTTTGTTGATATTGATCTATTAAGTGCTTCTTTTATTTTAGTTTTATCTGGTCCTTGTTGGAAAATTTTAGCTGATCTATATGTTTAATGTGAAGTTAACTGGGCTGAGACTGAATTCAAGGTGCCATTATACGTACTAGTTAAGATATGATCTTACTATTTTGCTGCATTAGGATTCGGTTTTTTGGTGTAGTTTTTTCAGATAAAAGAGGCAGCTTGCTTATCTTGGTGCTTTTGTGCCATATCTTTTAATGTCTTTATTTTCTTGTGGTATTCGTCACCTTTTCTTTTACGTTCATTAAGGTCAATTTTGTATGAGTTTTATTTGTTTACTGCTATTTGAGCCATCATGATACTTCTATTTCTGAATTTGAAGCCCTTAATGTGATAGCTTTTGTTGATCTATTGTTAAACGGGGTTTGACTGAATTTTCACCGCCAAATTTGTAGCATTCTCTACTTCTCCCATGTCGATGATGAAATCCATTTCAATGACCTTGATATCTGATAGTTGCTTCTCTAACGAGGGACATTGAGTCTTAGGGCCATACATTGGCAATTTTGTCACCCTTTTTGACTAATTAACCCAATTATTTAACATCTCTTAAATGTGAAGATTCTATTTGATTATCTTGTTACGATGCCATAATCTATAAGTTCAGTAGGTAATGCTGTTTGGGATATGGCATTTATTTGCAAACATGCTGAAGTGACGTTGATGTGCAGGTAGCCAAAGACCCATCTGGCAAAGATATCAATGCGCTCGAACAGCACATTAAGAATCTCCTTTGTCCATCTACCCCGCATTTCTTCAACACTCTGTATGATCCATACAGAGAGGGTGCAGATTTCGTTCGTGGATACCCTTTCAGTATGCGTGAAGGGGCTGCCACAGCTGTTTCTCATGGGCTTTGGCTCAACATCCCGGACTATGATGCACCCACACAACTTGTTAAACCTCGTGAGAGGAACACCAGGCAAGTTCACTTTCCGTAAGCCAAAAGCTGTAGAGCTTATCTTATTAGTCATTGACTCAGTTGTAGTGCCTGGCTGCTAGACAGAAATAATTAGTGCATCCAAATTTTTTACTTCCTCTATTCCAATTTAGTTGCAATGTTTTTTTAATAGTTGTTCCAAAATACTTGTCTTTTTAGTAAATCACGAAAGAATTTATATTTTCTCCCACCTTTACCCTTACTCTAATAAAATAAATTGAGATCAAAGAAAAGGTAGTTTATTCAAATTATCCTTTAAATTAATGTTTTCTTAAGGGGCATGCAAAAGACAAAATGTGACAAGTCAAAGGGAATGAAGGGATGTAGTATTTGTAAAGCTTATCTGTTTGGTCATTACTCAGAGGTTTTTTTTCTTCCAAAAATTAATATCAATTTCTGTACTTGTCACCAGGTATGTAGATGCAGTTATGACCATTCCCAAAGGCACTTTATTTCCAATGTGTGGAATGAATTTGGCATTCAACCGTGAGCTGATTGGACCTGCAATGTACTTTGGGCTCATGGGTGATGGTCAGCCAATTGGTCGTTACGACGATATGTGGGCTGGCTGGTGTACCAAGGTATTGATAGCATATATCTTTCTATCATTATTTATCTTAGTAAAGTAGAGCGCTTATTCATCTATGGTACCTTGGATGTCTCATAGAGTTGTAATGTTTGAAGTGGAAATTACTAGAGAGTGTCATTTTAATGTCTAATGGATCAAGATATCTGATATACAATTATCAAAATTGTAGGTGATATGTGACCATTTGGGCCTAGGAATCAAGACTGGTCTTCCCTACATTTGGCATAGCAAAGCAAGCAACCCTTTTGTTAACCTGAAAAAGGAGTACAAAGGCATCTACTGGCAAGAAGAGATCATCCCATTTTTCCAGGCTGTAACCCTTCCTAAAGAGTGCACAACTGTACAGCAGTGCTATATCGAGCTCGCGAAACAGGTCAAGGCTAAGCTTTCCAACATAGATCCCTATTTCACAAAGCTAGCAGAAGCCATGGCCACTTGGATCGAAGCCTGGGATGAGCTCAACCCTACTGGGGAAAACTTGGCTAAGCTATCCATCTCGAATGACAAGACAAAGTAGATTGCATTTAGCTTTTGGTCAGGTAGAGTTGGGCAGGCCTGAGTAACTTATTTATCTATTTTACATGTTTAATTTTACTTTGGATTCCGTTCTATGAGACACTATGTTATTTATTCGTTAGACTTATATTCGAGTATAAAGTTGAGGCTATTTATTGGGAATAAAATGGGTTAATTGCTTTCTCTAGCAGCTCCCATGTGTTATCTTCTAAATTTTCATTTGCTACTGCTGCTCATTCCTTATCAAGTCAGCTAGCCAATAACAATGGTAATAAGCAAAAGATTTAATATTGCAGAGAGCAGATGATCGTAAATACTTCATAGCAAGTTAAAAGGGTCCTATGGACCGTATATAGAATGTGATATGCCTTGGAACTACAGGTTCCTTGTCGATGTGATACTCATCAAACTAAGAAAATGATGCTAAAAGCATTGTGAGATGCTCTGCATGTTGGTGGTGGTTAATATACGAAAAATATACATTCATCGGCGATTATTTTGGTGGTAGTTACACTTTGTAGATTCCCCCCCTCTCCAAAAAAAATTGTGAGTCCAAAGCATTTCTTGATCATTATACTGCTCCCCTGATGAAAAAACAAAAAAAGTAATGCTCCCCTCCATTTAATTGGGCCAGTTGGCAGCCCCGTTGATTTAAGTCCAGGATATCTGGATCAGCTTAAATCAGAGTACCAGACGATAGTTCGCTACGTATTTACCCTTCTAGTTCTAATATAATAACTAAGGAGCAGAACTCTTGGTTGTAACTCAAATATTTCTCTCTTTTTCCAATGGATCAGTCAGTACCTAGAAAGGAAACCATCATAGTATTATATCATAATTCATAAGTAACTGGTTTCTTTTGTCAAGTTAGTTGGTTACATAAACTTCTACTTTATTTGTGAGAATTCAATCTCCGGCCTTATAATCGCTCCTCTATTTCCTCTCCCATCCCCCCAATGTATAATAAAACTAAAAAAGGTTTCTTATGTGATATCTTTAGACAATGAATCTTATTAGTTGTCTAAACCAACTGATAAGACACGCTGCAAAACTAAAATACTTGCGGTAGATCTGTTGGGCTATTACTTCACCGGTACTTGAGAAGACAGACCATGCACTAAACTCCCATTATGATTGCAAGTTCAGAGAATAGTGGAATTATGTTAGGTCTAGTATATATAGAGCATTACTATATTTCTGCACGAGGCTGTTTAATTTCACGGCTTGCAATGTACTACTAAGGCTATTTTCAAGCCTTCACTCTAAATCTTTATTCCAAAATGAAGCAAACTAACTACAACCATTACTTCATTTTTTACTCCAAAAAAAGAATATTCCTTTTTATTCTTCTCTCTCTTCTATGTTATATTATTATCTTTTGTTCAAATTTTATTTCCTTATTGTCATTTAACAAATCCAATTTTTTTTCTTCTTTTTTACATATTCATCCCATATAATTCATATTTCTTTCTTATATAACTATTTAAAATAAAATTATTTTATACCATAAATTATTAAATAATATAATTTGTAAACAAATATTATAGATTATACATATTAATTGATAATTCAAATATAAGTGAAATCATTGAAATACAAGATAATTCAATACATATTACATGTAGCTTAAAATTTAGTTTAAATACTATTTAAATATTCAACTTCTACCTCTAGTATGCTCCCATAAATAATATACTAATGCATAAGAAGTGCAAAATGAGCAGCTTTGTCCTTAATTTTTTTGTGTCGACCTAAAAATTATTCAAATAAATGATTTTCATCTACTACCATTTCCACTGTTGGAGTTGCATCTTCCCAATTATCTTGAATAGTGCATTATCACTCTCATCCTCGATTATCATGTTGTGCAGTATAATACATGTAGTTATTATGCTATGTAGCACTTTTTTTCTCCAAAAACGTGACGGTAATGCAATAATTGCAAAGCGAGCTTGCACAGCTCCGAATGCACATTCAACATCTTTTCGGCATGATTCTTGTTTCATTGCAAAATATTTTTTCTTTGGCGAGCGTGGCTCACAAAGAGTTTGCACAAGGGTAGACCATTTTGGATATATATTGTCACCTAAATAATAACCCACATCATATTCTTTTCCTTGAATAACATAATAGGCGGGAAGAGCAATACCTTTAGCAAGATTGAAAAACATATGTGATCACTGTAAAATATTAATGTCATTATTGGTGCCGTGCATATCAAAATATGCATGCCATATCCAAAGATCATAAGCAGTTACAGCTTCAAGAATCAATCCAACTATAACTTCAATATATCATCAGAGTCTGAGACTCCTACCCCTGATTCACCCTTTGTATCTTTCCCTAAATTATCATCATTTTTATCAAATTTAAATGAAGATGTTACAGGCGATTATGCATCATCACAACGACCTAGTGGGGTGAAGAAAGCAAAAATGAAAAGAAAAATAGAAGAAGATTATATGAAAAAAGTCCAATCAGAAAATAGAAGCTTTTAAGGCAAAAAAAAAAAAAAAAACTTTGAAGGCTAAAAAAAAAAAAAAACAAGCTTTGAAGGGAAAAAAAGAATCTTTCAGACTAAAAGAACTCAAAGAAGAAAATAAAATTTTACTCTCGATGTGGATTCTATGTCGATCCGAATCTTCGTGAATTTTTACAATAAAAACACGACGAATGATAGATAAAAGAAGTCAATAATTTTCACAGCCACAACCATAATAATCTGTTGCCCCATTCACTCAATTCTTTAATGATTTTGGTGTATTTGAAAAAGACTTACCTCCGTACTAAATTATTATGTTATTTAATGTATTTTCAATATTTATGTATTTTTAATTTAATATATTTTTAAATATTAATGTATTTTTGATTTTAATGTATTTTAAATTTTTACTTTTCAATTTTAGCAACATCTGGTACTTTATATTTGCTTCTTTCATTTTTGTGATGGTTTATATATATATATATATATATATATATATATATATATCTGGTACTTATAATAAAATTAACTTATAATTTTACATAAAAATAATATATGCATGAAATTTAATTTATCAAAATTATACGCCAAAATTAAGATATAAAATTAATTTTATAAATAAATTACATAAACATAATTAGGTATATATAATATGATAAATTTAAAAAGTTTAATAAAAAATAAAAAATACAAAAAAGTGATGGAGTGGATGAATAGTGTCACTCCAAATTTGGAGTGACACTGTTCACCGTCCAAAATGGGGGAAAATTTGCTGCTGGGTTGGAGCAAAATTCCTCCTTTTTGGACTCCAAAATGGAGTTTGGAGGTAAAAATGGAAGTAGGTTGTGATGACCCAAAAGGTCATCTTAAGATTTGGAACCCAATTCTGTGCTTTTAAGCTTAAAATGCTTTATTTTATTCTTTCTCGATTTGTGTGTGTAGTCTGGGCATATTTCCTGAAAGCTTTTATGTTAAAAGTTGATGAAAATAAGAATTTTTGACTAAAAACTTCATTTGAGTTGACTTCGGTCAATATTTTTGATAAACGGGTCCGGATTCATATTTTAATGATCCTGATGAGTCCATATCATGATTTAAAACTTGGGCGTATGTCCAAAATTTAATTCGAAAGTCCCTAGTCCAAGATATCAGACTTTGTCAAAATTTAAAAGTTAAAGGATTAACGAAAAAATAATATTTGACCAAGGTTTGACTTTTTAAATATTGGGTCACTATTTTTGTTCCGGAATCCGGTATAGGTCCATTAACATATTTATGACTTGTCTGTAAAATTTGGTGAGAAACGGAATTGGTTTGACATGATTCAGACGTTCGGTTGTGAAAATAGAAATTTCAAAGTTTTCTTGAAAATTTTATTTGATTTGGTGCTAAATTCGTAGTTCTAGGTGTTATTTTGGCGATTTGATCGAGCGAGCAAGTTCTTATGATATTTTTAGAGTTTTATGCACTTTTGATTTAGAGTCTTGAGTGCTCGAGTGAGGTTCGGATAGGCCATAAAGTGGAATTAGACTTAGAATATCTGCTGGTATATGCAATTTCTGAGAACTGGCCTCTGATCTCGGATTTGCGAGATCAGAGATTGCATTTGCGAACATATTAATCTCACATTTGTGAGCTACCCATCACAAATGCAAGAGTAGCTGGGCCACATAATTTTTGCATTTGCGAAACATACTTCGTGTTTGCAAAGTGAGTCTGAAAAAGGCAGTGATCGCAAATGCGATCATAGGGTTGCAATTGCTGAGATGCATTTGCGAACTAACCTTCGCATTCAGCAGAAGTATGAAGGGCTTCACATTTGCGGTGGTTCATTCTGCAAATGCGACATCTGCAGTGGGGTAAATATGACTTAGACGAGATTTTTGGTTCATTCTTCAAATTTTCAAAACCTAAAACCTTAGAGGCGATTTTTCTAAGACTCCTTCCGCATCTCATTAGTAAGTGATTCTAAACTCGTTTCTTTCAATCTTTCACTACTTTTTCTTAGATTCCAACCTAAAATCTAGAGTTTTCGAGGTGGAATTGGGGATTTTTGGGTAGAAATTAGGGATTTGGTAAAGTGGGGATTTAGACCTCAAATCGAAGTCGGAATCCAAAATAAATTACATAACCAGGCTCGTGGGTAAATGGGTAATCGGATTTTTGTCCAAATTTCGGGTCTGGACCAAGTGGGACTGGGTGTCTACTTTTGTTGACTTTTTCAATAATGACCTAAATTGAATTCTTTTCAATCGTGGGTAGTTCCTAAGGATTAATTCGAATCGTTTGATTGGTAAATTGCAATCATTGACTTGTTTGAAAGGCAAAATGGTGGTTGAGCTTTGAGGTTGGTCTTTGGAGCGAGGTAAATATCGTGGTTAACCTTGACTTGAGGAGTTAGGACTTATTTTTCTATTTGCTGCGTGTCTAGCTATTGGGTGTAACGTCTAGGTGAGGTGACGAGCACCTATGCGTTGTTGTCAGGTAAAGCATGCGGATGTGACTTGATTTCTTGTAATTATTGCTTTCCTTTGATCATGTTATCCATGTTTAGATTAGTATAATAAAGTTGATTATTCTTATAATATTTACGGATCTTTTGCTGATGATTTATTATTGATTTTAAAGTTGAGGTTGGTATTGTGGAACCAAATATTGAAGTAAGATTTGTTCTTGTTATTTCTATCTCCCTGTTGTTTTTTGTTCATTATTTTATGGTAAGTGAGTGTGTTAATGCACGAAGGGTGATGTCATGCCATGTTATTAGATAATAAAAGCACGAAAAATGATGTCGTGCCATATTATGAGCATTAATGCACTAAGGGTTATGCTGTGCCATGTTATGAGGGTTAATGCATGAAGGGTGATGCCGTGCCATTTCTATTGATTATATGGTGAGGCTGAGAGTAAAAGTACGGAGGGTGATGCCATGCATTTTCCTTTACAATGTTTACTTGTTAATATTGGCTCAAGGTATGTTGGTTGATCAAACTCTCACTACTGCTGTGATTCTCTATCTTTAATCCCCTCAGCATGTTCCCCCTCCCAATATTACCTGTCTATCTTTTACTTGTCGTTAATTTGTACATATACTGTAAATTTTACTAGTTTATTATGTGGGTGTCTTGTCATAGACTCGTCACTAATTCGTCGAGGTTAAGCTCGACACTTACTAGTACACGGGGTCGGTTGTACCGATACTACACTGCACTTCTGTGCAGATTCTAGTATTGGCCCCAACTGATCGAGAGGTGTAGCAGCTCGGACTGGTTCATCGGTGACTCAAGGTAGATCTATCGACATTCACAAACCTTGATGTCCCCGTTTATCTTCTCTGTTATTACTATTTCTTTCACTCAACAATTGTATTCCTTTCAGACTTTTATTTGTAGTAAATCCTAGAAGTTCGTGAATTGTGACTCTAGATCCAGGTGGTAGTAAATATTGAAAATTTTATAATATTGCGCAAACTCTATTTTAGCTTCTGTTTAGCTTAATTAATTCTATTTTGAAAAGTGCACTGAAGTTGATTTGGAAATTCTCTAACATTAGCTGGCCTAGCAAATGAAATGTTAGGCACTATCAGGATCCCAAAGATGGGAATTGCGGGTCGTGACATGGGTTGGAGATGGCCAAACCAAAATTCAAAAACAAACCTAGATGAATAAGAATTGCATTAGTGCTTTAGGTATTAGTCAGGGGCGGATCCACCTTATAAGGTAAGGGTGGCACGCCCCCTGCATGCTTCGGCAAAAATTCTTAGTAAGTATGTTTATATCTATGCAAAAAAATGTTTACATACATAAAGTGGAACCCAAAATATATGAATGTTATCTAGGTGCCTTGGTTTAGCGTTGGTTTTGATGTCTTTCATATGTTTCGTGGGTCCTTGGTTCAATTCCCTGCAGCAACATCTTCCTCATTCTTTTATTTTTTCCCTTCTTCTTAGTCTCTTCCATTAGGCTATTTTATAAGCTATAGCTAAATAATGCACCCTATTTATTATGAACCAAAACACTTTAAGAACATTATTATTTATAGCCAATTTTTATATTTTATAACAAAGTATAAATATATACAATGGATCCCTCAACTTTTTTCTCAACCATTTCTCTTTTCTCCCTCAACTGTCACTACCTAAATTTCCCTCTGTAGGATATCGTGATGGCACCTAGTCTCTAAGACTAGGTAAGCCTAACAATTACGGGATAACTAAAATAACAACATAAATAACGACTATACATCAACAGATATATAATACTGAAAACTGGTGTTCGACATGTACAAGTAAAAGAAACAACTCCGAGTATAAAAAACTCCCAAAACTCGATATCACAAGACAAAAGCTCTTAGGAATGTACTAAAGGTCTCTATACATAAACATCTAAGAGGAATAAGAAAATGCGACATAGTAAAAGTATGTAATCACCTGGCCAATCATTTTAAAAATTTACGCCCCGATCCCCTATCAACTGCTTTCTCCGTATTTGTTTCTGCTATTGTGAGTTGCCGGAAAGAATTATTTAGAGTTTCAGAGAGTTTTGGGACACTTAGTCCCTAAATAAGAGCTTAAGTTTTGAAAATTTGACCGTAGTCGAAACAATGTGAAGACGGCCTCAGAATGGGATTCCGAGGGTTCCGTTAGCTCCTTTGGGAGATTTGGGGTTTAAGAGCGTGTTTGGATTGTATTTTGGAGGTCCGTAGCTAATTTAGGCTTGAAATGCCGAAAGTTGAATTTTAAAGTTTTCGGTTCGATAGTGAGATTTTGATCCGAGGGTCGGAATGAATTTTCAAAAGTTGGAGTAGCTCCGTATTGTTGAATGTGACGTGTGTGCAAAATTTCAGGTTATTCGGACGAGGTTTGATAGACTTTTTGATCGAAAGCGTATTATGAGAGTTTTTGAAGTTCTTAGGCTTGACTCCGGTGCTAATTGATTGATTTGATATTGTTTGACGTGTTTGGAAGATTGGTACAAGTTGGGATAGTGGTATATGACTTGTTTATTCCTTTGGTTGAGGTCTCGGGGGCCTCCAGATGATTTCGAGTGGTTAACGGAAAGTCGAAAACTGGAGTTTGCAGCTTAGTCTTTGGGCTTCTGTCATAACTGCATCTGCGGTTGAATAGACGCAGATGCGACTCCCGTAGATGCGGAGTCAAGTCGCAGAAGCGGCCAAAGGAGAAGTAGAGTATAAACCACAGAAGCGGATGGATTAACGCACCTGCGAGACCGCAGATGCGACATCTAGGTCGCAGGTGCGGAGATGGAACTTTTAAGTGAGAACCGCAGAGGCGGTTCCCCAACTGCAGAAACAATATCGACGATCCGATGGGTGGACTACAGATTCGAGATTTTTGGGAAGAAAATAGGAATTTCGAGGGTTTAATTTCAAAAGTTGGAAATTCGATTTAGAGCTCAGGAGAGGGCGATTTTGGGAGGAATTTGAAGAGGAAATCAGCGGGTAACAATTCCTTAATACTTTCTAGTTGTATTCCACTAATATATTGTTAGTTTTATAATTTAATTTTGAATTGGAGATGAAAATTGGGGAAAAATTGGAAGAAAGTTCTTAGACCTCGAATTCGAAATTTGATTGGGAATTTGACCTTCGATTTGGATAACTTTGGTATGCATGAACTCGTGAGAGTATGAGGATTCTGAAAATATAAATTTTGCCCTATTCTGAGACGTGGGCCCGAGGAGCATTTTGGTCATTTTTACCTAATTTCGCGTATTAACTTAGAATTTATTTGTAGAATCAGTTATTTGAAGTGTTATTTACATTATGTAATTGGATTGAATAGATTTGGCCAATTTGGAGTCAAGTACTCGTGGCACGAGCGTGGTTTCAAATTGAATTTGTGCTGGTCGAGGTAAGTGGCTTGCCTAACCTTGTGTAGGGGACATTTCCCTTAGGTTTGGTATTGTGATAATTGAAATCCTTTGTACACGAGGTGACGAGTGCGTAATTGTGTTAATTTATGAAAATCTTATTTTCATGAAAGTAGCTTTAATTGTGTTTTTCCTTTCCTGCGTACATTACTTGAAATTTAAGCCTGCCACTAGATTAGAAAAGCATGTCTAATTGACTTAACAACTTTATTTGCCTAAACTGCCTATTTGTATTATGTGAAGCATGCTAGGTGAGAATTACTTGTTTTACCTTGGTATGAAGTTGAGTTTAATTGAATATTCTTTGTATTGTTGCTATGTGTTTTATTTTGGGACTATGGGACGACATCCCGAGAGATCCCTTGTACGCATTTATTATTTGATCTAAAGTGCGGGATACCGAGAGATCCCCAGTATGTATATTAAGGATACCAAGAGAACCTCGGGATACCAAGATATCCCTATCATATATTGAGGATACCAAGAGATCCTCGTGATACCAAGAGATCCCTAGCATATATTGAGGATACCAAGAGATCATCGAGATACCAAGAGATCCCTAGCATATATTGAGGATACCAAGAGATCCTCGGGATATCAAGAGATCCCTAGCATATATTGAGGATAGCAAGAGATCCTCGAGATACCAAGAGATACCTAGCATAGATTGAGGATGCTAAGAGATCCTCGGGATATCAAGAGATCCCTGACATATATATTGAGTGTACTAAGAGATCCTCGGGATACTGAGAGATCACTGGTTATTATCTTTGTGAAGAGTGGTATTTCCTTATGATGGTTTTTGTATCTGTTTCAGTTGTTATTATCCTTATTATCCTGTATTAGTTCTTACTGTTAGTTTTCAACTGTACTTCTTATCTTCTTCTGTTATACCTGATATTTCATTTAATCTCAGTAGGGCCCTAACCTTCCTCGTCACTACCCGATCGAGGTTAGGCTTGGCACTTACTGAGTACTGCTGTGGTGTACTCATGCCCTTTCTGCGCATGTTTTTCATGTGCAGATTGAGGTACCTCCACACAGACTTATCATGCTTGAGATACGACACTTGTAGAGACTCCGAGGTATATCTGTCGCGTCCATAGATCGAAGAGTCCCTTTGTACTCTCCCTTTTATATTAGCCCTTCTGTACTTTCGTTTCTTTGTTAGATATTCTGGAGATAGGTGTTTGTAGACATTCCAAGGTTTGTGATCATAAGATTTCGTGTTTTGAGAAAATGTTATTAGTTTTCGAGAGTTGATATTTTGTATGCCAAGCAGCACTTTAGAATATTATTTTATATCACTATTTCGGTTTTTTATTATTTCTTCGGCAAATTGGTTTCTTTTCTGCATTGTTAGGCTTACCTAGTCGTAGAGACTAGGTGCCATCACGATGGTTCACGGAGGCAAACCGGGATCGTGACAAGTTGGTATCAAAGCTCTAGGTTCATAGGAGTCATGAATCACAAGCTGGTTTATTAGAGTCTCGTGGATCGGTACAGAATCGTCTGTAATTATCTACGGGAGGCTATGTAACCAATAGGAAAATTCTACTTCATTTGATTTCCCTGTCGTACGAGATTTTGACATCGCAATCCTAAACCTCCATCTTTCATTCTCTCATAGATGGTGAGGACACACGCTATTAGAGATGATCAGACACCGCGCCCCCTGCGTGAGCCATCAGAGGTCGGGGTAGAGGCCGAGGACACGTATGCGGTGTAGCTAGATCACCCGCGCGAGTTGTCACTGAGGTGCGACTAGCAATTCCTGCCAGAGCCCGGGCACTGGATACGCCTATTGCTACTACTACTCCAGCACTTCAGGAGATATTAACACAATTTTTTAGCATGTTTGGTACATTAGTTCAGGCGGGGTTTATTTAGGTTGTACCAACTATTTCACAGATCGGGGAAGGCACCCAGACTTCCACCACCCACACTCCAGAGCAGCAAGTTCTCATTAGTGAGGTTTTAGGCATCATAGCGACACAGCTTGTGGTCCCAGTTCAGTGGGTGGTGAGGACCTATCGCCGAGTAGAGGACAGGTGAATCCAGGAGAGAGAGGACAGATGAGGTCAGGAGAGAGAGAGAGTATAGGGAGTGAGGAGACCTCGTAGATTGGAGAGAACCACTGGTCCTTTTTTTTTTGAGGAAGTGTACGACACTGTAAAGGTTTTGTGGATTAGCCAGCTCAGTTTGCATTTCAGATTTCACATAGTGTTTCAGGTGTTCAGGGGTCTCGGAGTACCAGTACCACATAGTTCCCACTGCCACATCCTCCCAAAGCTTGTTTTGAGTGCGGTGACACATGCCGTATGGTGAGGGATTGCCCTAGACTTGGGAGGAGTGCACCTCCACAGACTTCTCAACTGCAGCGTGCCCTACAGAGTTATCAGGCTATGATTACAGCACCACTTGCTAGCCCACCTGCTTAGCCAGCTAGAGGTAGAGGTCAAGGAGGTAGAGGTCTCCCTAGAGGGGGAGGCCAGGCCAGATACTATTCCCTTCCTTCCTGTACCGAGGTTGTTGCCTCCGATTCTGTCATCACAGGTATTGTCATGGTTTGTCATAGAGATGCATCGGTTTTATTCGATCTAGGCTCCACTTATTCTTATGTGTCTTGTTATTTTGCTCTGCATTTGGGTGTACCTCGGGATTCTTTGAGTTCCCCTGTTTAAGTTTCTACTCATGTGGGAGATTTTCTTGTTGTGGATCCCCAACACGTATATTGAGGATACCAAGTGATCCTTGGGATATCAAGAGATCACTATCATATATTGAGGATACCAAAAGATCCTCGGGATACCAAGAGATCCCTAGCATATATTGAGGATACCAAGAGATCCTTGGGATACCAAGAGAACCCTAGCATATATTGAGGATACCAAGAGATCCTCGGGATACCGAGAGATCCCTAGCATACATTGAGGATACTAAGAGATCATCGGGATACCAAGAAATCCCTGTCATATATTGAGGGTACTAAGAGATCCTCGGGTTACTGAGAGATACCCAGTTATTATCTTTGTGAAGAGTGGTATTTCCTTGTGATGGTTTTTGTATCTGTTTCAGTTGTTGTTATCCTTATTATCCTGTATTAGTTCTTACTGTTAGTTTTCAACAGTATTGCTTATCTTGTTCTATTATACCTGATATTTCATTTAATCTCAGTAGGGCCATGACCTTCCTCGTCACTACCCGACCGAGGTTAGGCTTGGCACCTACTGAGTATCGCTTTGGTGTAATCATGCCCTTTTTATGCATGTTTTTCGTATACAGATCCGTGTACCTCCACTCATACTTATCACGCTTGAGGCGAGATGCTTATCGAGACTCTAAGGTATATCTGTCGCATTCGCAAACCGAAAAGTCCTTTTCTACTCTCTCTTTTGTATTAGCCCTTATGTACTTTCATTTCTTTGTTAGATATTCTGGAGTTAGCTGTTTGTAGAAATTATAAGGCTTGTGATCATGAGATTCTGGGTTTTGGTAAAATGTTATTAGTTTTCGACAGTTGATATGGTGTATGACAAGCGACACTTTAAAATATTGTTTTATATCACTATTTTGATTTTCAATTATTTTTTCCGAAATTGGTTTCTTTTTCGCATTTTTAGGCTTACCTTTTCGTAGAGACTAGGTTCCGTCATGATTGTTCATGATGGGCGAACCGGGGTCGTGACAAGTTGGTATCAGAGCTCTAGGTTCATAGGAGTCATGAATCACATGCCGGATTATTAGAGTCTCGCGGATCGGTACGGAGACGTCTGAATTATCTACGAGAGGCTATGTAACAGTTAGGAAAATTCCACTTCATTTGATTTCCCTTTCGTGTGAGATTTTGACATCATAATCCTAAACCTCCGTCTTTCGTTCTCTCACAGATGGTGATGACACGTGCTACCAGAGATGATCAGACACCCGCACCCCATGCGAGAGTCGTCAGAGGTTGGGGACGAGGTAGAGGCTGAGGACGCGCACACGGTGTAGCCAGAGGACCCACGCAAGCTGCTACCGAGGTGCCACCAGTAGTTCCAGCCAGAGCCTAGGCACCGGATACGCCTACTGCTTGTCACACCTCCTTTTTACCTACCCCCGGAAGGGGTGTAAGGGAGTTTGTCCAATTAAAGTGACAACCGAAATAGGATTATAAGTCGCTACTTGGGATAATTTATGGTATTCCATGTCACCGATTTAAAATCCCAAATCGAGGAAGGATTGACTCTATTTTACAGTCCACGAAATGCATAAATCTGGGTAAGGAATTCTGTTAACCTAGGAGAAGGTGTTAGGCATTCTTAGGTTCCCTGGTTTTAGCATGGTCGCTCAACTGTTATTATTGGTGTTTACTGTGAAAATGGTAACAACAATTAGATTTGTAAATGGGATTTTAAAGTACGTGATCTATTCCCGAGCTAGTTTGAAAGGGTTGTTAGTGCTAAAATGTGAAGTAAGACGGTAAAGATCGAGTTATCCAAAGCAGTAATCGAACCAGTAAGGGGACATTTCCCGGGCGCAAAGCAGGCTGGTAGATACCTCGGAGCCGAGCCTCGAGCCTATCTCGAGCTTGCCGGGGGTATTTGGGAATGGGATAACAGATAAAGATATGAGTAAGTAAGGCTCTATAATATCAATCATGAGCCAAATCATGAAGAACAGACGGGGAAATAATAAAGTATTAAGGTGAACTCGAGGTCAGTGAAGGCAAATATCTTAGAAGAAAGAGAGAGATAGAGATATTATTGCTCTGTTCAGTAAGACAAATTGGAGATGATCTACAAGGTGTTGGTGACCCTTCTTTTATAGAAAAATGGGTGTCCAAACATAGTACGAACTACATAATACAACAAAGAATGTGATGTGACATCCCGTCTTTCTTATGTCGTAGAAGAACTGGCGTCGAGCTGTTTTGGACAAATATGGTGGACCCCGAACATATCTCTCGGGGGGGGGGGGGGGTATCTTTGCCTATCACGGTCTTGGTCGAAGCCTGATCTGGACAAGGTGTTGGTAGGTCTTCGAGGGCAGAGACAGAACCAAAATCCCGTGCCTTCAGGATTTATTCTTTGAAGCATTATGTCGAGGGAAAATTGGTCTTTTGATTTCCCCGCGCACAGATAGTCTCCTCGTTTCTTAGAAGGAAGTGATGAGAAATATTTTTGACACTACTTTTTGTGGTCTCTTGAGATGACATCATGCTGATGGCGCGACCTCCCTTCTTAGAAATTGAGGCGTCCTTCTTTCCCGCTTCTTCAGGATTATCAGAAGTATCATGACTCCTCACTTTTCAGGGCCTCATCGTTGTTGTCATTACATGCCGCAGTTTTGTTGTTATCGTTTCAAATTTTATGAACATATTACTTACACCTGCCATTATATTTTTCGAAGGCGGTAATGGCAATGTCGGTTACTTTGCTTCCCCTATATATATGGGGCTTCTTTGTGATCAGTTCTTCATTCAAACTCCCTTCGATATACCCACTTCTTGCTCTCACTGCCATTTTACAAGCCTTCGTTGCTCTACAATGTTTGAGGCCTATGGCCTTAAGATCCTGTGTCGGATGTGCCGTGGGCCAGCCCTTGATCTTTCTCTGGCGGGATGGGCTTGTCTCGTTGCGATGTTGTTGTTGTTGTTGCTGTTGTTGTTGTTGTTGGCTTGGTATGGTGACGTGGGTGGTCAACGTTCTCTGGCCAGGAAAAAGGTTTGGATTATCCACTGTTGCTCAAGAGGGGGCTCAGATTATACACTGCTTCTCACCCTCCATTCTCGGCCTGGCGTATTATGCCCCCTTTGGATTTCGGGGGCTGTGGTGAAGGTCTCAACTTGAGTGTTACCTCCCGGGCCGAGGCAAAATCTCGAGAAGTGGCTTCGGGGTAAGCGTGCTAGCGGAGTCCGTTCTAGCCAAATTGTTTGCCCAACCACTTCTCGCCTTTTTCTGGTATCCCCCTTATCATTTTGCTCTTCTCTCGGCTTCCTTTTGAAGATGCCATTACAAGAAGACGGGGAGGAGATCCCTGTAGGGGCTGGGCTTGGAAGATATTGTCTTGGAGGTCGTACGACTGGAAGGACGCTTTTGGAAGCGCTATACATACATCGCATGCTCTCTTGGACGTGTATACTACCTGTATCTTTATCCTCTTTTTTTCTTTTTGTAAAAGATATCCTGCGGGCTTTTGTAATCATGTAAGATGAAATTGTATATAAGGATTTCTATGAATATAAATATGCTTTTCCTTGGCTCCTGCTTTCAATTCTTGCCTTTCTTTGATATACTTTTATGCCTTTGAAAATCTTCATTTGTTGTCAGCTGCTAGCGTCTACTTCATATGGAAACATTTTCCCGGATCCCATGTAGTTGGTGTAGCTTTCCCTGAGCCCGATAATTGAGCCTTCGATCGAACTTAAGATGACCCCGTATACTCAGGTCATTGAGTACCTCTAATTAAGTGGGAATAATCTACGGTATCTCGGGTCCCTCGGGAAAGGCGCTAAGAGACGATTATACCCTTAGGTATGTGAGGGTCCCTTCCGGGCCATAGATAGCCCTTCTGGTGAGTATGTGTTTGACTTTACTTTAGGAAGTCACCCATGCTTGGGTGCCACTTTGATTTTGCTGGGAGCTTTCGACCATTGTGAAACAGCCTCTCGGAGAACCCTTTGTATTTCGCATGGGATGAGGAACTTTTGGATTGCCGGGTACTGACCTCGAAGATATGGGTAGTGTCTTTAGGCTCCGTGGTGGCCTTTTAGGAGGAGGCTCATTGATTTTCTTCGGCGGGGGCCTTTGAGTGTTGGTCTTGTGCTGGCGAAGATATTGCTTAGTCTTTCAGGGCTTTGCAGTGATGGGGCCGCAGAGCAGATTTTAGAGCTCCGGTGCGGGAGATGATGTCGAGGGCTGATGCCCCTCGGTTACTTCTTGAATTTGTCTTTGCTTTCAGATACAATGTGAGGCCGTCCGTGCCTATTTTAGGGGCAGTCAGAGTCTACCGCCAATAGTCGTTTGCTCGGAGAAGGAGCATGTCGGACTTCAGGCGAGTTGTTCCTCCCGGTGTTGGCTACTGATGTCGCTCCTCCGAAACCCTCTGCCGCTTGTTTGGAGGGATAAGGAGATATCCTACATGGGTGTGTCTCGTACTTTTCCTTCTTGTACCTGAAAATTCCTTTTGTATGCTTGCGATGGCCTTAAATCCGAGCCGGTATGTTTAGGACCTGAGCCTCGGATAATTCTGGTTCTGATCTGCAAAAATTTCTATCTAGTGGAGCAGATGCCTTGTAGTGCATGTTTTGTTATCTTCCGCCTTTAGGGATGGTTTTCTTTCTTTTTTCCATATTAGTCGTAGTAAAAGTGTAGGTTTCGGAGTACCTTAAGGGTGATGCCATCTGGGCCGGAATCACTTGTGGTGAGCTAAGAGCTCAAGTGCAAGCTCGAGTTTTTAGAGGAGATGAGTGCCTCGGCTGAGGTCCCTGCCTTGGAGGTTCAACTCAACTTGACCTGTGACAGGCGGATACGATCGAGAGACTTAAGTCTGAGCTCTCGAAGGCCAAGGTCGAGACAATCAACGCCCAAGCGGGAGCGGCATTAAGCCGAACCAGGGCTGATTGCGATATGGAGATTTCCATAAAGGAAGATGCTGACGCCCAACCCGTGTTGAGGCGAGCCCTTGATCGTTTGAAGAGGATCGAGGAATATGCTCGCTGCCGATCCCGGAGAGGGGTATTCGAGGAAGCTGGAGCAAGGGGCCTTATTCTATCGGAGGGATTGGCCCAAGCAAGTACGGATGAGGGGGATGCTCGATCACTCCTTGTGGATGTTTGCAGAAAGTGATCTTGACGAGCTGTAGCCTTTTAGCGCAAAATAGAGGTTCCATCATTTTGTAACTTTGTTTCCGGCGCGCAGGATGTGCCTGTAGATGGAGGATATTTTTTCCGCATATAATATAAAAAGAATTTTAAAGCTTTATTCCTTTTGTACCTTTTTTTGCTATCATTTCTCTCGATCGTGTAGATCAGTTTTGGAACTAGTCCCCTAGTTATGTTACAGCTTGAGCTTCGATTAGCCTCCCGGCTCTTGCCCGCCTTCACAGGCGGAGGATGATGACCCTTTATGTCCCTAGGCCGAAGCGATTTTTGCGGGTGCGCAGCCCAGGGATTTGTCTTGACCGTCGTTTCGGCCCCCCCCCTTTTAGGCATATTTGCTGTTGAATTGTCCTTGTGTTCAGTCCCCGGATATCTCAAGATACATCAAGCGGAGAGATTTTTTGCTGCGGATAAGCCGAGATATTCCTCAACTGGGTGGCCCAATGATTGAAGGGAAACCACAAGGATGGTTTTTGGCGGTATACATAGAGGAATATTTTGATCAGGCTAGTGCAGTGGGGCTCCTTTTTTCAAAAAAATTGGCTCGAGCCAGGGGGATAATTGTAGAGCTTGGTTGTCGTTTGCTGAGGCTGTAGAGGGTAAATTTCGACAAGCTATACTTCTCTCGGCATGGGGTGTAGACTTGGCTATTTTGCTTTTGATATGGTCTTAGGGTGCCTGTAGATGGAGAGGGTGCCCTTTGTGCATGATATATATATATATATATATGGAGTTTTGTTTCTTTGATACCTTTATTGTTTTTGACCGGGTGAGGCAAAATATAGCGGACTACTTTGTGGTTAGGGCCGAGCTGAAGAGGGCCTTTGATTGTGTAGGCAATAGTAGGGAATATGAGAGATGTAGATCCCAGATGGAGACCCTCGAGCGGATTCATGCCAGAGGCTTCAATCTCTCGGGGGAGATCGGACATGCCAAAGGGGCAGAGTTTGATAGACGATGACGAGGAGGAGGCCGATGGGCCGTAGCTGCAAAAAAAAATAGAAATAATGGGGAAGAAAGAATTCCCTCACGTCTTTGCTTTGTGCATATTCATCATACGACGCAGGCCGAGATTCCGTCCTATAATTGACATGTAATAATAAGGAGCAGGAGATCCCGCAATTTGTAGTTTCTGTACTTCTGCTTGCTGGAGTTTTTTCATTGGATCGACCCAATCCTGGAGTAGCCTTTAGGCTTGCATTTTTCAATTACCTTCGGGTTCAGTCTTCAAGTTGAGATCTGACTCGAGCTTAACCTATTCTCTATGTTTGGGCGTTTGGCGATTTTTCGGGTCCAGTCTCCGAGTCGCATTGCGATTCAAGTTATAATTGACCATTTAATTTTTCTGAAGGTTCCAGTTGGGGATAATGGCATCGATGTCATGCTCTTGGGAGCGTTATGATTTTTGCGTCCAGTCTCCGAGTCACGTTGCAACTCAAGCTGTAATCGACTATTAAATCTCGTTTGAGTTCTTTTAGCAATGGTGGACTTTCTGTTGCTTGGTCATTGAGACCTTTTGGTATGAGGCCCCGAGGCTTTGCTTAGACGGTGACAATGACACTTACGCTGTTTGGTCGGGGGGACATTTTGATATGGGGCCCGGAGGCGTTGCTTAGGTTAACTATTTTGGATCCGATCTCCGAATCAGGTTACTATTCGAGCTCAATTTAATCCTTAAGTTGTCAATTTTTAGGCTGGCGACAATGGCTCTTATGCTGTATGGTCGTAGAGACCTTTTGATGTGAGGCTCGGAGGCTTGCTTAGCTGGTGACAATGTCACTTACGCTGTTTGATGTGAGGCCCGAAGGCTTTTTGTAGGCTATGTTTCCTCTCGTTAAGGTCTTATTGATTATTTTTCCTGACCCGTCATCGGTTCTAAAAGAACCTCGATTTTAAGTCGTAGTCGGCGATGTTTCAAGCACCTCGGAAGGTTTATAGCTCATAGGTCGAGTAGATCGACGTTTTTGTGATTTTTTGAGCCGACGTGGGTGGGTCTCATTTTTTTCCTGTTAAGGGAAGCTTGTTTTTAATGAATTTTTTTCAAAGTAGATTCGGAGGATTTTTTAGCAACAGTCGGGCGTCCCCAAGTCGCATTTTTTGGGCTGAAGCAACCATTTTGACCGGAGTCATGTGCATTTGGCCGAGCCATTTAGATCCCGAGAAGCAGTTTTAGGCGTCTACACTGAGGGTATGCCATTTCAGGATTCTTAAAAATGCGACGTATAGCCTAAACTGTGGGATTTTTCATGCCTGTTGAGGTCTCACAGTGTATGGCGAATAGATCTGGTTTTGCCGAGGCTGCCCGTTAGGGTCTTATAATTTTGGATTTTCAAGTGCGTGGAGATTGGTGATGATTTCTCGAGTATTCTACTAAAGCTTAAAGACAGCATTTTTTGAACCCGGAGTTGTATTTGCGAGGGCTTCATGAGCTCGGAATTCTAACCCTGAGGTAGGGCGGATGCTGAATTGTTTCAAGTCTCCGAGTGTTTCAGGACGTATTTGATGGAGAGGCCTCTATCGGGAGTGTGCTGCGATTCGTTTCTTTTTGGAGAGCAAAGTGTCAGAGATATATTCTGATCCACTGGTGCGATATACGTGATATAGTGCTAGCTCGATCATTTCTCAAGCCAAGTCGGGTTGCTTTGCTGATTTTCATGCTGCTTTATTCTTGACAAAGGGCCTTTCTCTTTTCTTTTAAAAAGAAGGAGGGTACTTTCGATTGTCTGATATAATAATACATGCTCTCGCCTTAGCGAGGTTTGATTATATTGACCATTTTTGGCCTGGCACATCACTTCCCCGTAGGGACCTTTGTTCGGTGCTCCCATTAGTCTTGTGGACTTTGGGGGGAATGCCCCTAGCTGCTTTGAAAGTTGGACGTAAGGATGGCTCCAAGCAATTCTGTGGAGTTTTTCTCCTGGTAGCTTCGCAGGAATTGCCTCATTAAAAACCTTGCCGGTAAAAACCATTCTTCTTTTTGGGATTAAAAACTCGGTCCAAGGAAAAGAGTGAAACGGGCGCGCCTTTTTTAGGGAGGTCTCAAGTTCTTCGGACAGTGCTAATGTCTCGACATATTCGATCGAGTGCCTGCACGGGGTTTAATTCCTATCTTAAAAATAAAATGAAAGAAACATGATACCGTAAGACAGGATACGTAGGCGGTGGAAACGTCCCCTTACTGGTTCAATTACGGCTTTGGATAACTCGATCTTTATCGTCTTACTTCACGCTTTAGCACTAACAACCCTTTCAAACTAGCTCAGGAATAGATCACGTATTTTTAGAATCCCATTTACAAATCTAATTATTGTTACCATTTTCACGGTAAATAGTTTGGTGCCCACCGTGGGGCTAAAAATAATAGTGATTATTCTCTTGTTAGTTTCGTCACTTAAATACACGATATCTTTCACACTTTTTCTTGCCTAAGAACTCTTTGATCAAAGGTCAAAATATCTGGCTCGATAAACAGAGTTGAGAATAACAACCTCAAAGACCATGGAGAAAATGGCGTGGCTATTCCGGCCACCGGAGCACCTCCACAAAATCCTGATGGCATTCTCGGGACAATCTTATTAGATGCAAATTCATAGGATGCTCAGCAAGTAGATGAAACTTCTCACACCGACAGGAGCATACGGCACAGTGACCAGCAGGAAGCGTAAAAGACCCCGGCCTGGGAAGAACTGGAAGTTTGTCTTCATGTTATCTTTAAAATGTTATAGGCACAGCAACTAGCCATCGCTCAGCTGCAAAGCCATCCAAAAACCCCCCAGCATAGTGGAACCAGATACGGCTCCCCCCGAATGAGTACTCAAAAGATCAAGCAACAACGGGTCAGTGGTTGACCCCGCCATCGTAAAAATGCTCGAGGACCTCACAAAAAGGATCGAATCGGGAGAAAAAATGACCGCGGCCAATTATAAAAGGGTCGAGAATTATAACTCGAGGGTCGATCAGATCCCTGGCGCTCCTTTAGTTCTTAAGGGTTTAGATTCGAAGAAATTCATTCAAAGGCCATTCCCCGAAGAAGTAGCCCCAAAACCTATCCTGAAGAAGTTCAGAATGCCGGAACTCCCTAAGTATAACGGCACTTCCGACCCCAACGAACATGTCACTGCATATACTTGTGCAGTAAAAGGTAACGACATAAAGAGCGCCGAGATTGAGTCCGTACTGCTGAAAAAATTCGGAGAAACACTGTCAAAAGGGTCCATGATGTGGTACCATAACCCAGCTCTCGACTCTATAGATTCGTTCGCCATGTTAGCAGACTCTTTTGTGAAAGCACGCCGGAGCCATAAAAGTATTGACAAGGAAGTCTAACGTTTTCAAAATCAAGCAGAGAGAGAACGAGTTGCTGCCGAAATTCGTCTCCCGATTCCAGATGGAGAGAATGGAGCTACCGCCAGTCTTCGACAATTGGGCGATGCATACCTTCACCCAGGGCCTTAACGAACGGAGCTTTATGGCTTCAAAACAGTTGAAACAAAATCTGATCGAATACCCGGCCGTGACTTGGTCAGACGTCCACAACCGGTACCAATCGAAGATGAGGGGAGAGGATGACCAGCTGGGGGCCCCGTCGGGCTTAGTACACCTAAATAGACTCCTGGAAAAGGAGGCCAAACCGAGCAAAGAAAGGTATCAACCATACCTCGAAGACAAGAGAAATGCCCCGAGGCACAACCTACCCCGCAATGATCGGAGGATGGATCGAGGACAAGATCCTCGAGGAATCATCAACAAGACCAGGTTCGACCGAAACATGGCACCAGTCAATGCACCCCACTTGTTGGAATACAACTTTAGCGTCGATGTATCAGACATCGTGTTCGCCATCAGCAAAATCTGGGATGCAAAATGGCCCAGACCTGTGCAGTCAAACCCTTCGTAGAGAAATTACAATTTGACGTGTGAGTTCCACAACACACACGGCCAACGGACCGAGGATTGCCATCAACTACGAGAAGAAGTGGCTCGGCTACTCAACAAAGGGCACCTCCGGGAATTCCTCAGCGATCGGGCCAAGAATCATTTTTAGGATAGGGAGGCAGTCAAGAAGAACGAAGTAAACGAACTACAACACGTCATCCACATGATCATGGGAGCCTGATACCCCGCAGGAACCCATGATGAGTAAAATAAAAATATCCATCATTAGGGAGAAACAGACTCGAGGATATATCCCCGAGGACACCCTTACCTTTAGTGAAGAAGACATAGATGCCTATCTCAACCCCACAACGATGCCCTAGTAATTTCTTTTCTTGTAAATTCTGTTCAGATAAAATATGTACTCATGGATCCAGGTAGCTCGGCCAATATTATCAGGTCAAGGGTCGTGGAACAGCTCGGGTTAACTGAACGGATCGTGCCCGCCACTCGAGTCCTCAACAGGTTCAACATGGCGAGTAAAACGATGAAAGGAGAAATCGTCATACCCATCACCGTGGCGGGCATGACCCAAAACACTAAATTCCATGTCATAGAGGGAGATATAAGGTACAACGCCTTTTCGGAAGACCGTGGATACATTGCATGAGAGCATTACCATCCACCCTCCACCAGATGATAAAATTCCCGACCAAAGTTGGAATTAAAACTGTCTACGGAGAGCAATACATGGCAAGGGAAATGTTCACAATATACGACGCACTCTCGGCCCCCGCACCACCGCCTCTGAATAAGCACATAGGCAAATCAGGTCTCAACACCAGTCAGGTTTGATAAAATGTAAAGAAGAAATCCGCATCGCATACCCGACCTCGGGTGATCGGAACAAGCCAGCCGGGTGCAAAGTAGGCCGGTAGATACCTCGGAACCGAGCCTATCTTGAGCTTGCTGGGGGTATTTGGAAAGGGGATAACAGATAAAGATATGAGCAAGTAAGGCTCTATACTATAAATTTTGAGCCAAATAATGAAGAACAACGAGGAAATAATAAAGTATTAAGGCAACCTCGAGGTCAGTGAAGGCAAATATCTTAGAAGAAAGAGAGAGAGAGAGAGAGATATTAATGCTCTATTCAATAAGACAAATTGGAGATGATCTACAAGGTTTTGGTGACCCTTCTTTTATAGAAAAAGGGGCGTCCAAACTTAGTACGGAATACATAATACATCAAAGAATGTGATGTGACATCCTGTCTTTCTTATGTCGTAGGAGAACTGGCG